>BQNB010111944.1:5880-22246 GCA_026074375.1 Tanacetum coccineum
CATATGTCATGGGCTTCCCCGTAGGCAGTACCGTTTGGGCCTTGGAAGCCCGTATTGGTGTCGCTATGGCCCATTCGTCACGAGCCTAGGTATAAATAGTATTCGTGGGTCGGGTTCATGACCCGAGGTTGGACTATACGTCATCAGCCCCTATTGAGCTTGTACTTAAAGATTCAAAAGCTAAAAACGTTTTTTACCAACTGAAAATTGAGAATCAAAAAGCTACTTTTAAACAATGAAAACTTAACTCAAGAGTTTGACATGTTTTTGAATAAACTTAGTAAACCACAAAGACACTTTGACTACTCCAATTAGACACCAAGTGGATACAAAAATGAGACTCAAAAGCTGTTATTAACAAGCTTAATCCAACAAAGCCCTTTGAATCAATTCTGTCACCACAGATTCAAAGGGGTGTTTATAAAATCCTTAAAATCAAATTAGAATTCCTGACAACTTGTGAGAATTAACTTATACTAGCATAAAAGGGTTGCACAATCTGCCCAAGGTGACCCAAAGGGTTTTGACACCAAAATGACCCACTTTGGGTCTTAACCCAAACACCCCTTTAAGAATTTGAAAACAGGGCTTTTAAGCTAAGAAGAGGCTGATTTAGGCTTAGAATTCTAAAGACAGAGTAACAATAAGCAAAATTAAGTACTTTAAAGCAAAAAGAAACTAAAAATAAGCTGTCTAAATAAGCAAACAAAGATAAGCTACTCTAAAGCTATTTTGGACAATTTTAACTCAAAACTCAACCAAATGATAAAGAAACTCAAGGCAAGCATAATAAGCATAAAACATCATAAATAAGCCAGAATAAGCAACAATAAGCTAATAATAAGTAATTCTACAGTTAATAAGCCAAAAATTGGAAAATAGAGTCTTACAACACCCTTGCTCAAAACAAGGTAGATTAAGCAATCTACAAGCTCTAGCTTGTCAAAAGACAAGCTAGTAGGTCTATAAGCTCTTCCATTATAAGCTTATCTTCCATTTTAAGTTGAGGTAATTGAGGGGAGAGCTTATTTTTGTGAATTCTTAGGATTCTTAACAGATTTTAAGGTTTTCTAGAAATCAAGCTACAAAAGTTAACAAAGGGCTTATATGAGTTCAAACAAGGTTGTTGGAACATAAAAACTTGAGAACAAAGTGTTTAACATAAATTACCTCCAAATTGCATTAACATAGAAAAACATTACAAGGCTTAAAAATTAAAAGTTTTAAAGTAAATAAAACAGAAAAATGACTTAAAATTAGATGATTTAAAAGATAAAAATGATGATAAATTCAGAGGTGCCTTGAGGGCTTACAATCACGTCCTATTTATACTAAGCTAGGTCTTCTCTTCATCTATTTGTCTTGTTCTTTCTTTGTGAGAGAGAGCTGAGTGTGTGCTTCTTGTGTGAGAGGCTCATAGTCTTTAATCATGGCCATTGATCATCATATGTGCTTTTCAAAGTTTATGGCAGTCGTTGGATTGTTCTTGAAAGGTGTGGGATTGCCAACATGGCCATGTATCATGTGACAAAGGTTTAGTGGAGGTGAGGGTGAGGTTTTATCCTTGGTGTTAATGGAGTTGTTGGGTAAAAGGAGAAGGATGGACCCGTGACTAGAAAAAGGGCGGGAAAGGGTGTTATACCCTGTTTTGTATAAAGCAGGGGTAAAGTTTGGTGTGTTGCCAACTTTGGCCCCTCAACCATATAAGTGTTATTGCAAAACTAGTCCTTGTGGCATAAACTTTGTAGAATTGGCAGAAACAGCCCCTCCAAGTTATATGTAGTCTTGCAAGACAAGTCCTTGTGATGTATAACTTTAAGGGCTTGGCAGATTTAGCCCTTGAAGTTATTAATACCCTTTTTGCACTTTAAATCCTTGGAATTCAAGTTTGATAACTTGACAACTTTAGTCCCTGAAGTTGTATTTCCTTTGACTTTGACTTGACTTTACTTTGTCGGGGTTGACTTTGGCTTCTTTTCACGCTCTTTTCATTCTCGTGCTCGGTTTTGTCGTTTTTAGCTTTGTTTTTTGTCGGGTTTCTTACATATCCTTTCCTGCACAATACAAAGCAAAACAACAAATAACAATGTATTTTTGGTAGACGTTTTAGTCCATTAAGTCCGTTTTAATGGAAATGGTATGTGTAATTTAAGCACTTACCAATCGATGCATATGACCTAGTTGAATACGAAATGTACGTTATTCACAACAATCATAATTTGTGAGAAGGCATAGTTCCCATGAATAAATCAACGAGGTTATGATCTTGTGAACTCTGAAATACTTATTTCAAATATCACTAATATGAAGTTCTTGAATAATATGATGATTGTTTATTTGGTAACGTATTACTCAATTAGTTTATATAATTTAGCCACACTACATTTTATAAGATGTATGAACGTACGCAAAACATCCCTATTGGAGACCGTCAGCTCAATAGTTTTTTACAACTGTAAAGCATTCTATTCGTTTTTAATGTGTATAAGCAACTATGCTTTTCAACCCAAGCATGTATAAGTCAGCAATTTTCATCATCATGATGAAAAAACTTGCCAATACTAAGGATTGAGTATCATCTAATTAAAATAAGCACAGTGTATACAAACAACACTATGTTAAAATTTCGTAAACACTTCTTTGATAATGTCTGGATGTCACTTAAATGCAAGGTTTGTTTGACTACAATGATTTCACTATGATTATCATAATGTATATTTATAGTCTCATCATTTAGGAATGAATTCTTAATCCAAACAACATTTATGAGAATGTTCCTTCTAATATCTTTCATTTAGATTCCAATGTTGTCAAATCATCTTGTACTCATGCAAATGATACAACTAATCTCATATACAATATGATGTACATAATGAATCCTTTAGCAGGACTTGAGGCTTCCATTCATGTATTCAATCTCAAAAAGTTAGATAGATCATTCGAGTTTCACTCAATGATAATTCATATTGTATTTAGACTTAATTCACCGCATATGTTGAATCTATCAAACATATTTTTCAAGGTTGTATATTTCATTTTCTAAAATATTTACAAGAAACTTTATTTCAATCTAAGGGATAAAATCTTACTTAGATGAAAATTTGTTTCTAAGATGTTTGACAACATATTCGATTATAAAAATAAAACAAATTACTCCCACTAGCTTTCGGATGTACTCATGAGCTATCTTATTTATAATTAAAAATCAAATCCAACAAGTGATTGATTAAACAATTAAACTTACGACTTTGTTCATTAGATGCATGATTTTAATCCACATTTGGATTCTTGCATTTTTGTACACTTGCAAAGATATATTGGATTCATTAAAACCTCTTTTGATAACTCATCGTCCTCGCAAGATAATCATTTAATAAAGAGTTCTTGAAATCCAATTTGTCTTATTTCTTTCCAAGAAACACATGTGACAATTTAATCATCTTTATATATTTAAAGTTCGTAAATAAAGGAGTTTTAATCATAGTTAATTTATTGATTATGAGTAAACACTTATATCATTTGACGTGCAATACAATATTGTACCTATGAGTTTTCTCTTAAGGGAAACTCGTTTAAACCTCATCGTCTAACCGATAGGTTAAAGATAAATCAAATTCCAAGAATATCATTATCTCCTTTCGGACAACATATTTACATTCATAGTCTTGAGTCGTTCATCATATCTAAGATCTAATAATGCATCTCTTATGGTTAGCAGGTTCACTATGATCCTCTAACTCATAATCCCTAGCATTGATATAAAAACATATCATGAGGAATCCTTGCGGATCTATGAATATGAGTAACATCATTCTAAGGTTTAACATTCACATGTTTAGCCTTAGTATGACATTCTCTAGTGCGTTCAAAAGCATTGTGTATCTTCTTCTTGAAGTAATTCAAGACCTACATCACTCCAACTCGCTTTTTGCAAAGTGAGACTCCCACCGCTTCTTGTAAATATGAGACTATTCTCAACTAACTCAGCATAACGAGCTACAAAAACTTTGTTCTCGTGTAGGTTGTAGAAGTGGTATCCCATTGTTTCTATTCGGTGTCCAACAAAATGCACTTAACAGTTCTAGGCTTTTGTTAATAATAATCTCCAAGAGATTTTAACAAAATTAGAACTTCAATCAAGATACATTTTATTACTAGAACAATGTCTTAATTAACCTTCTAAGTTGGAGTCTTATTGGGTGTATCCATGACATACTCAATTATCTAACCTTGATATCTTAAGGAGTTAAATAAGTTAAAGTCATAATGAATCAAAACAATTTCAATATATATACTTTGATTACCCTTGTTGGGCATACCATAAAATTTTCGTATTCCAATAAGATTGAAATAGTGAGGCAATCTCACAATTCATTAGATGAACATATACTTTATGGCTTTTCCTATTTACCAACTTAAGTTAAAACGTAATGGTATCAATAGTATTACTAAGCCAAATGCATGCTTTATATAAGTCTTTGATCAAGTCAACAGCTTAATGTGTATGTACTAACAAGTAGACATAAACATCTAATACTTTTACTATTCATTATAAGTCTTTGACCAAGTCAATAACTTCATGTACATGTCTTAACATGAAGACATAACAAGTTAACTTTTAACTTTACGTTATAAGTCTTGTCACAAGTAAAGGACTTAATGTCCATGTCTTAACAAGAAGACATAACAATTATAAAACTAAAGTAAAAATGAGTGGCGACACATGGCCTTAATAGTAATTTCATGTTAATTTCCAACTTCATGTTTATGACTTTCCAAGAAACCATAATTATGTAGCTTACCTTTTTATCTTGACATATTTTCTTAATAGGACTACATACATTAAATGCGTAGGAGTCCTAGTAGAGTAATAGTTTTCTTACATTGCAGTTAAGAAAAACCATTAGTCATATTGTTCTAAGTTGTTCCTTGCTCACAATTAAGATTTCTCCCACTTGTATAGGGTACAACTTTTTTGCATAAAACAACACCACACTAGTTAGTTTGTTTGTATGGAAAATATAACAGTGTCACAGATAGAATATGGATCAAGCCAAGCTCAAAACATATTAACACAACTAGTGTATATAGAACTCCACCGATTAATAAGGAATCATGCATAACTATCTTGTAGATAACATAAAACGGAAGTGACATCTCAAAGGCAACAAGTTATAAAAGATAATATACGGTGATTCTTACTAAGTGAAGATGTTTCACACTTGGAAAGTAATGTATTATTTCAAGCCAAGACATAAATAAATAAGACGCCTATGAGGTAAACAACTCTTAACTCCCACTGAGTTTGACAACATTGCAAGTTTGTCATTTTCGTTTAGAAAGAGCGTTACTCCCACTAGATCTGACAACATTGTGAGTGTTCCTTCACTAGTGAAAGTAATTTGCAATTTATCTTTCCATTTGTTGAATATTTACACATTATTGTTAATGTCAGTCGCATGGACTAGTAAGCAAGTACTTAGATATTCAAAGAAGTGTGTTCAAGTTCTATAGAGGATGGATTACTGTTAAGCAAGACCTTAGAAATCAAAGAAGTGTGTTCAAGTGTCTATAGAATTATGGGCTAACATCTAGTATATATTAAACTGAAAAATTGGCCATGCAATCCTCCTTTATCCTCTCAATTTCCACAAGGGTGAGCGTAGCGTCTTATACAGGTTAAAGAAACAACTATAAACACGAGTTCTATAGTTATCACCTTTTCCAGTTTGCGGTGATATTTATGTCTCCCGGTCAAACCTCATAATGTATCTTGATTATAACAAGATATTTTATTTTTGGTAGCAATAGACACAAGTTCTCTAGTTATCCAAGTTTCCTGTCATGATTCAAAGATTTCAAAATACCAGAATAAGGGTATAGAAAGCCATCTTAACAAGAATAAAGAAGGCAATTAACTTAACATGTAAGTGCGGTATGGGTTTGATTTCAAGATAATTCTATCATTCATATTATAACTTTTTTGCAAGTAAAAAGTATAGGAATTAGCCTTATTTTCTCAAGGAAAATAGACATGGTTCACAAATAAAGAACAAACCATTTTTTATGATATACGTTGCATTAATACATTAAAAAACTTGCAAAGTTCAATAATAGTATTTTCGATAATTTAATATCTTAAAAAACTAAGTACCCATGTTTATAAAAATAAATAATTAATTTTAACAAGAGTCTAAGATCCAACTTAAAATTTTCACCATCACATCATTTATTATTCTTCTAGCAATGATGAACTCAAAATGTAATTACCAATATATAAGATGCCAACAATGTGCAACTCTCTTTGTCCGTATGGGCCACAATCATAAGCCATAATTATAATGTCGAGATCAAGGCAATATTATCCAGAATAACATTGTCAAGTTAGCATGTTTACCCCATCGTATGCCTCGGGTTAAGGTCTCACCAGCTTAACTCGATTTAAGTTGTTCAATTGAGAACGCGTGTTAAATTACACTAGGTCTCACGCTTAGTGAATAAAACACCTTTTGAGATTTGTAATTCACCTACTTCTCAAGTAGTGTAAAAATTAATATGCAAGTGTTCTTACCGCATTGGATGGCAAATGTCTTAATTAGTAAGGGTATAAAATTTTGATAAAACAAGTGTACAAAAAAATTTATGTATAAGGAAGCATGCATACATCCTTATAACACTAGCATTTTTAAAACATTTCCATATTTGTTTTAAATTTCTATGTATAAAAAGATCCCTTATATTTAATAATCCACATGTGATCTATAAAAATAGGGTTAATACATTTACAATATTTCTAAGTATAAGAAATTAAATTTTTATGGATAAGGTTAAATCTCCATGGGAAATAATCAAACCCTAGTAATGATTATGACATACTTTTAATAGTGTTAAAATGTTGACGTAAAAATGTTTATTCTTGCGTTGTTCCGTAGCGGGTTCCCTTTCGCAAACCACTAAAACCATTCGTTATAGAATGTTGCAAGAAATAACAAGTTTACATATATATCGCAACATGATCTAGCAAAGTGTACATATCACTATATATACAATAATCATAATGATCGAGTGATTTTAGTCCATATTAATTTTCATAATGATCAAGAGGGCTTATAGAAGTGAAAAATGATTTAATTTTGGGTATTGGGTATAATAGTGGGTATTTGTTTGAGCATAGATAGGTATAGGTGCTTCCGTGTATACCTAAATGTATTTTATTGCGAAACGTAAACGTTTTACGTAACCAATAAAAATAAAATATAAAAAGTTGTAAATTATCCTCGTAATAATTATATAACACTTGCTTGACGTAAACTTTTACTTGTTTGATGTCCGTTTACGTTGTATGTTGATTTTTAGTTTACGCAGTTTACCTAAACGATGAAAATTAAAAGCAAGCGCGTAAAACCCTAAAAATAAATTATGGAAAGAATTGAGTCGTAAAATGACCTGAAATAACGGATTGTTACAGTCTTTCCCCATTAAAGGAGCCTTGTTCGCAAGGCTCAAGATACGGCACTTGTCGAGGGTGCGGTTTTTGTTAAGAGATGCGGATACTTCTTTCGGAATTAATCTTCACGTTCCCATGTGAACTCAGTACCTCTCCTAGAGTTCCATCTAACTTTGATAATTGGAATACGGCTTTCCTTTAATCGCTTGACTTTACGATCCATAATCTCCACTAGTTCTTCGACGAAGTGAAGCTTATCATCAATGTGTATTTCATCTAACGGAATTGCCAACGGCTCGTTGGATAAACATTTCATTAAATTGGATACGTGAAATGTGCTATGAACCCTACTTAATTGTTGAGGAAGTTCGAGTATGTAAGCAACAGTTCCCACTTTTGCTAACACCTTCAGAGGGAAAATATACTTTAGGTTCAACTTCCCCCGTTTGACAAAATGGATAACCCCTTTCCAAGGCGAAACCTTTAACATGACCTTGTCTCCAACTTGAAATTCCAAGGGCTTACGCCTCACGCCAGCATAACTCTTTTGTCCATCACGAGCGGCTTGAATTCTTTGTTTGATTTGAACTATTTTCTCGGTTGGCTCATGAATGATTTCTGGACCGGTAAGCTGAGTATCTCCGACCTCGGCCCAGCAAACAGGTGAACGACACTTACGACCATAAAGCGCCTCAAATGGTGTAACTTTAATGCTCTTATGATAACTATTGTTGCATGAGAACTCAATCAACGATAAGTGTCTATCCCAACTATTCCCAAAGTTTATCACATAAGCGCGTAACATATCTTTTAGTGTCTCAATGTTTCTTTTGCTCTGTCCATCGGTCTGCGAATGGTAAGAAGTAATCATATCCAACCAAGTACACAATGCCTTCTGAAATGACCTCCAGAACTGTGACATAAATCTACCGTCACAGTCACAAATGATTGAGACTGGTATTTCATGTCTTGTGACTACTTCTATCATGTACAGTCTTGTCAATTTGTCCATTGGGTCATTTTCCCTCATTGGTAAAAAGTGTGCAGACTTGGTAAGACGGTCTACAATTACCTAAATGGTATTATAATCACTTGACTTCCTTGGGAGTTTGGTGATAAAATCCATGGTGATATTGTCCCACTTCCACGCAGGAATCTCAGGTTGCACCAGCAAACCAGATGGTTTTTGGTGTTCAGCTTTGACCTTTAAGCACTGATGTGTCGTTATGTGGTTGTAATTTATGTTTCAAGTTTTAAATTTATATTTTGCCGACTTTACCAAAAATAACACTTTAACGGGCAGTGTACCTGGTCAGATAGGAGTTTCATGGTAAGTAGAGTGTCGATCACTAAGAGCAAGAAACAATCTTTTGATTTATTAATATTTTGGTTATCTAGACTAAGTTAATTCTATTCTATGTCAAACCTATGCTAAACATATGTCAATCCTAATTCTAACAGATAAGGGGGGTTTTCTGCCTGAGAGACTGGCACGGGTTTTGTGGTGACTTAGATCAATTTAAGATACAATAACACACACAAGTAAATTAACAGAAGATAAAAGAGCGATCTAGCCAAATATAAGAAAATTGTATTATCCATGATTAATTTAGTTAGAACGTTGGTTTGTTTATTTAGTGCAATGATTACTTATCTTGAGGCGGCATATTATTCTTAAGACTTAGGCATTACTTCTTCCTAAGACCTAGATATGAAGAATTATGTCACAAATAAACATATCCGCATAAAGCTTCCTTATTTTATGATTATAATCTATCTTAGGGGTTAAAGCAATGGTGATCTTGTTAAACTCTAGCTCATAGAGACTTTACCCACTTACTGCTTAAAGGAAATTCATACACTAGTAGTCCACTGGCTAAGTCTTTACCAAATAATTAAGAACATACTCATTGATCCCAAGGGTCACCTGCCGGTCCAACTAAGCTCACAATCTAAAGGCAAAGATAGGTCATTATCTATAATCCTATTGGTCTAGATGTATAAATTACTATATAAAGAACCATCCCGGTATCTAGATTACTTGGTTCGTATCACTAGATCCAGTTGAATGATAGGTTGCATACAAAAGCACGTAAACAAGTATAAACTGATAAACATAAATAAGCAATCAATGATAAATTAAGCAATCGATATAAACAAAACCAAACATTCAAATCTTCATAAGAATGGTTAATACCCAAAGGTATTAGCCTTTAAACGTCATAATCAATACAAGAGTAATAATTTAGCTAAGGTAAACTAACCGAGTTAACGAATGATACCAAAAACTAAATGATTACAAGAGTATAGGAGATTACAAGTTGTTTCCTATGGAATTAATTACTATGCTCGACCTCATCTGCTCTTCTTCTCTTCTGAAAATCAACTTTTATGGCTAAGGTATTGAAAATATGATTTAGCACACTGAAAATTCATTTTTAGATTTTCTATTTATAAGGTCTGGAATTTGGTCGATACGGCGTATTAACTGAGGTCAATACGGTGTATCGGGGGTTTCTTGGAGTAGGGACCAAGTTCGATATCTTCCATAATACTTTATTACTTTAATTTGAATACGGCGTATGGATCTTCTCTGGATATGGCGTATTGAATCTTGTTCCTTTGTGGTCTTTAGTGAAGTGCAGGCACAGATGCGCCGTATCTTCCTTGATGGATACGGCGTATAGGATGTCAGAATCAGTTTCCTCATATTTCTTCGTTTAAGCTCCATAATGCGTGCCTTTTAGCTAATCTTCACCAAGTACTCCATAATTACTACAATTCTTAAATACAAACGATTAAGTAACAATTCTTTGCAATAATTATACAAAATGGGTTATTTACATGGGATAAATGATGCTATAAAAGTGACGTTATTTGATGTCATCAAATATCCCCCCACTGAATCCTACTTGTCCTCAAGTAGCCTTTAGATGTTTATAAAAATGTATCCCTAAGGATTTTTCCTTTTAAGCATTTATTTGATCTATTACAAGTACACAACCAAACACCTCACGAAATAGGTAGATAAAAACACTCAAATCACTCAACTAATCTATGTGGTAACATGTAATTAATTCGCTCAATTGCTTGGTCGTGATGAGTATTCTATCATAAACTTGGCAAGGATACACATCTCCACCACTAGAGCTAAGGAGTAACAAGTTTATAAAGGTAAAATGGGTTTTTATTATAAGGTTTAGGGTTGAACATTCTAACAATCTTTTTGTTAGACTTAGTTTTTATTAAAGTGATGGTCATTAATGTTCCTGAACCTTGTATTAGTTTAGTTTATGTTTCCAGGAATTTGATAAGCTAATTGGGCCTAAGTTACGGGCTTTAAAGCTCATTAGATATCAAGCCCGGTCCATGGAAGCCCACTTAGACCCATGGTCGTCTTTTCCTTAATATATAAAGCCCTCTCCAAGTGTGGAGAGGGTGTTGCTTCTCATTTTCTTTCTTAGGAAGTTACCATTTTCTCTCATCTTCTCTCTAGTTCTTTCTCTCTCTAAACTTCTCTTTCTCTCTTTAAAATCTCTTCTAGTGTCTTGTGTATGGTGATGAAATGATATCCTAACATATGGTATCAAGAGCCAAGGGGTGGATAAGTGCTTATTTGTGGTTTTATTTTAGCTTACTTTAATGTCGGCTTATTTTATCCGGGTTATCTATACTCGTGGCTTTATTTTTCTCTTTGTTATCTTCATGGCTTTCCAAGGTTACAAAGTGCTTAACACAGCTCTTTGAAGCTTATTGTGGTCTCGGCTTAAGTTTTTTTATGCTTATTTTCATATTTAGTGTCTAAAAGCTCTCGTCATTAAGTCTTCTAAATAGTAGCTTAACCTTGGGTTTAGTTTCATTGCTTATCGAGCTTGGTAAATCTGCTTATTTTAGTTTGCTTTTTCAAGCTTATTCAAGCTTTTTGTGAGTTTTATCGTTAGTCACGGTCTGAAACAAAAAGGAGACATAGATCCAAGTTTCTAGCATCCAAGGACAAGAGTACATTTTGTTTCCTTGTGACCGATTTATACATCACCTAATCAACAGATTTATACACCTTCCCTAGTCAACCGATTTATACACTCTTAAGGTGAACTGATTTATACACCTTCCCTAGTCAACCGATTTATACAACTCAAGGTGAAACGATTTATACGTGCTTCATGTTAACTGATTTATACATCTTTAGTGTAACCGATTTATACAACTCCTTTGCCAAACCAATTTATACACATGAAGGTTAACGGTTTATACAACTTTCAAGTTTGTCTAATCGATTTATGCAAGTTAGCTTAACTAAAATATACATCACAAGCTTGCCTAACCAATTTATACACCTTTCGGGCCTTTTACTGGTTCATTTCGAGTTGTTTCAGTTTTTTGGTTTTGAGTATCGGTTGTTCGCGGGTCTTCTAACTTATACAATTATGATCACGGTCGTTCAACGATCATTGTGGTATATTTGTTTTTGGTCGTCGATAAACACACGACTCCGCGAGCAAGGAAATTGAATCGTGACCTTTTATCAAACTTTGAAATAAGGAAGACGATAAAGAGGAGTGAAATTGTTTTAAATTTTAAACTACAATTCAAAGTTGACACATGAAGTCCCTGGTATCCAAGATAATTTCAAAGTTCGTCCTGTGTTTAATTAATAACCCTCCCACTTGAAATTGTTTCACACAGTTAGTCCTTTGTGAACTGAATTTCACCGTTAGTCCTCTTTAGCTCATCTATCGTTAACACAAGTTCAAGTTCTTCAACAACAACAATGATTTCACCAACAACAATTAATCATTGTTTCACGATTTCTTCTTGATTTTGTAAAATCCCGCGAAAGATTCAATTATTTTCTTGGTTTAAATCATAGATTTGTAAAATCCCGTAAATGTTAATTGAATTAATTAAACCACAATCATAATCACTAATCACTAAAACAATCCTTACTTATCATTTCACATCACTTTTGCAATGTCGACTCAACAAGACATTTATGTTGCTGGTTCCGAAACCCGCCCTCCTATGCTTAACAAAGAGAACTATGTTCCATGGTCATCACGTCTTTTCTGTTATACTAAGAGTAGACCAAATGGAAAGTTAATCTATAATTCCATTATGAATGGTCCATATGTCAGACGAATGATTCCTAAACCAGGTGACGCAAATTGTAAAGTTCCTGTTAATGAAACCTTTCATGAGCAGACAGATGAATAACTCACTGAAAAGGAACTTAAACAGGTAGACGCCAATGATCAATCCATTCAAGCTATTCTTCTCGGTCTTCCTGAAGAGATCTATGCTGCTGTTGATAGTTGTGAAACTGCTTAGGAAATCTGGTTACGTGTTCAACAAATGATGAAAGGTTCTGATATTGGAATTCAAGAGAAAAAGGCTAAGTTGTTTAATGAATTGGAAAGGTTTACTTATACTGATGGGGAATCGATTGAGTCTTACTATCATCATTTCTCAAAGTTGATGAATGATTTCAAGAGAAACAAACATTTTCCAGAAAACATTGCCAGCAATCTCATGTTCCTAAACAACTTACAACCATAATGGAGTCGACATGTTACCATTGTTCATCAAACAAAGGACTTGCATACATCAAATTACACTTAGTTGTATGATTTTATTAGAACCGTAGTTATGTCAATGACGGTTGACACAACACAACTTGGCTGTGATACCATAATGATTAAAATGTGATCAATACGGCTTAATAATGGATAAGATCTTGTGAATATAAGTGCGTTCCTGACCTCGCATGTGCAAAACTCTTTCATAATTTGATGCATATGTGTAGGGGCAGATTTTTGTTGATATAGAAAACTATTAATGTGTTATAAATGATTTCTCAAACACGTTAATTGATTTTTCAATGGTTTTATGGCTACTATCGAAATACCAAAGATCGACCAACTGTTGTTACTTACGGTGTTATAAGGTGATTAAGGATAGGTAATTTTTGTTCCATGATCCATCCAGAACTAGAGGGATCTACCCGGGGACACTCCGTTAGATAGAATAGAAGTCCTTAGGTATGATTGAAAAAAGGAGTAAAGTGAGATAGGGAAGAATGTTATCCAAGGCATGAGTTATCACCGAAACAAACCCAACATGGTGATAATGAGGACGCGTTGGGATAACATTAAAGGGTTTGAAGAATGAAAAAGAATTGTAAAGATAAAGGGTGTAAAGAAATAAGCCATCTATACAACCTTAGGCAGAAACCGGGTCAATGCATAATTTATCGGTAATCACAAAGATGATCCTGGTATTGAAGACAAGTCATCATGCACCCAGTGATACAATGCACAACCTATCCTAGCTACTCAGGCTTCTCTTAAAAGAAGTTTGTTTAATTTCTAATGGAGTTCGACACACTTCTATCGACTCTCTCATTTCGAGATTGTAGATATTAAAAAGGTGGCAGTCTACTCCAGCCTCCGATCACCAAATAACAAATGTGCACTTATAGTGTTTAGAGCCAACGAGATCAATTAATAAATCTCATTAGGACACAATTCCATATAAACTTGTTGTTCATCATCAAGAACATAAGTTGTACAAGAGTTCAACACAGACACAAATATAATCTGTGTATATTAATGAGAATTGACTAATGCTTTTTGAAAACATAAAACTCTCGATATGTTTAAAAACCTTTATTCATTAACATATCGACTGATTTTCAAACAAGTTTTTCAATCCCATGTCCATTTTGGCAGCCTTAATAGGGCATCTGGGCATAGGAAGACTAAACACATATTGACTGCTAAATCAGTGAGACAGTAACTCACAGATTCACTCTTACCGCGTTGTCTGCTTTGAGACGCTCTGGTAAAGAGAATGGCTAGTGCAGCTGTGAAACCCTGTCAAGGAGATTCTTTTAAATTCTACCTGATCACAGGCAGTATTTATACTGATTAACGGGGAATCGTGGTTATTGCAACCATATTCGACGAAACAACAATGGAGATATTCTTCCATATCTGTTGTTTATTACTAACTTAAATATGCAGGACAAGTCGATGGCGTTTCATCCATATGTCAGCTGAGCAGCAGTCAAGGCCACATACTCATTCTCAAGGTTCAAGGATAAATCCACGACATTACACAATACTTGAAGACAGTTATGAATTTCAAAGATACACTTTCGCAAGCTCTGATAAAGAAGAACTTCCTCAAAGAATGTCAAGTATATACTGAGGGAGATTGTCAGCCTTCAAGTGATTTCGAAGTATAAGTATGTTGGTTAAGAAGTGTTCCAGTCAAGAAATATCCAAGATTATCTCAAGGCTAAAGATCAAGATATCAAGTTTAAAGATAAAGATATCAAGTCAAAGATCAAGATCCAAGATCACAAACATGCAAAAGGATCTTCAAAAGAATTCCAAAGTCCACAAGGTTCCAAGACTCAAGACGTCACAAGAAGTGAAACCATAGGTTCAATGACCACCCCTTAGGGGGAGATTGTTAGACTTAGTTTTTATTAAAGTGATGGTCATTAATGTTCCCAAACCTTGTATTAGTTTAGTTTATGTTTCCAGGAATTCTATAAGTTCTTTAAAGCCCATTAGATATCAAGCCCGGTCCATGGAAGCCTACTTAGACCCGTGGCCGACTTTTCCTTACTATATAAATCCCTCTCCAAGTGTGGAGAGGATGTTGCTTCTTATTTTATTTCTTAAGAAGTTACTGATATTGGCTAAAATATACATATTTTGTACCCCGTAAAACACTATAAAAGGACTAAAAACACTAAAATATAGATAATTATGTTGCAAATATGTTTGTATTGTGTTTTTATGTCTTACAGGTAAAAAGGATTGAAAACGAAGCAAAAATGGTAATTTTCGGGTGACTTTCGACGACGTTTTCACATTTATCGAGGTCCAAACGAAGTCGTGAATATTCCTCGATCACACCATTGGAAAGAGCACGAAAAAACGAGTCCAACGGTACCGGCCTTTTATATTTAAACCTTTTTATTTTGAACCTTTTTCGTCCCTGTTTGAACCTTTAGTTATAAATGACCAAACCAAGTAAAAATAGGGTTATATATTAAACTTTACATATATATATTAAAGCTATGCACTAGCCCACCGGCTAGAGCATTGTGCTCTTATACAAGAGGTCGAGTGTTCGAACCCCAGGCTTGCCTGGGGGGAGGATTTTCCCTCTTGTGACACGTGGCCCACTCTGGTGATGCCACGTGTCGACCCGACCCGGACCCGACCCGGACCCGGACCAGACCTGGCCCAATACCCGACTCGACCCGGCCCAAGACCTGACCCGGCCCACCAGTTGACTAGCGGTCAACCACGGTTGACCGGTGGTCCGGCGGTGGTCAACGGTGGTACGCCACCGTTGACCGTCGTTGACCGTCGCCGTTGACCGGTGGTCCGGCGGTGTTGACCACCGTTGACCGTCGTTGACCACCGTTGACCGGTGGTCCGGCGGCGGTTGACCAACGGTGGGTGAACAGTGTTTACGCCACGTGGCACCACTCAGGTGGTGACACGTGGCCATCTAATGATTGTGTGTCAGATTGTACAGGTGGCAGGTACGAGGTACTGTACACGTCAGTACCAGGTACTGTACACGTCAGTACGAGGTACTGTTCAGGTGGCGGCTGGACCAATCAGATGGTGACACGTGGCACTGGCGTGTGTCAGTCCGAGGTACTGTAGCAGTCAGTACGAGGTAGGCGTGTGCCAATCATGGGCAATAATGAGGCGGTTGGTGGAGTGCAAAAAGACCAAAATACCCCTAGATCCAGCAATATGAGTGGATGGAGGCTTGAAAGGACGAAATTGCCCTCACCCACTTTGGGCTATAAATTTTAGTGTTGGATTTTAAAGAGAGAATTTTTAGTGTGTATTTTTTTTAAGTTTATTTTGTAGTGTTAGTTTTTAG
>BQNB010111945.1:0-13748 GCA_026074375.1 Tanacetum coccineum
AGGGATTTGTAAATCCTATATTTTAGAACAATATTGTAACATTTTGTATTGATGATATGAAATCAAATGTTACCATTATATATTTGATATTTCTAACTTAATGATATATTTTCTTTTGCCTATAGCATATTGCATTATTACTGAATCGTGGCATTATCATGAAGTTATTATGATTTTGTATATCCGTATAATAAAACTTGTTATTTTATTTTCGAACCCCGTTAACAATCTCATATCACCATGAAATTTCATCGTGTTTTGTATTGTTATATTGTAGGACAATGCCTAACACACGATCTGGAGCGTCGAGGACACGTGAGGGAGTTAAGAGCAAAGCGATCACCGGATGGCAGAAGCATTGAGAGTGCGCGACGCTGTCAGAAATCTTGGACCCCTTATTGGAGATGAGGGTGAACAAGAAGTAAATAGAAATGGAGGAAATGGAAATGAAGAAAATGGAAATAGAGGAAATGGAAATAGAGGAAATGGAAATGGAGGAAATGGAAATAGAGGAAATAGAAATAGATGAAATGGAAATAGAGGAAATGGAAATGGTAATGGAAATGGAGGAGAATATGGCTATAACTTCAGAGGATTTATGCCTGCTAGAGAGTGCACATATCAAGACTTCCTGAAGTGCCAACCACTTAACGTTAATGGAAAAGGAGTTGTTAGGTTAACTCGTTAGTTTAAGAAGATGGAAACAGTATTCCACATTAGCAACTGTCTAGAGAAGTACCAAGTGAAGTATGCTTCGTGCATGCTTCTGAACAGTGCATTGACTTGGTGGAACTCCCATAAGAGAACAATTAGGATTGAGGCCGCCTATGCCATACGTTGGGCATAACTTATGAAGTTGATTATAAAAGTGTATTGTCCAAGAAATGAGGTCCAGAAGATGGAGACCGAGTTGTAGAACTTGGTTGTGAAGGGAAATGATTTGACTGCTTACACTAGGAGATTTCAGGAATTGGTGTTGTTGTGTACTAGAATGGTCCCAAATGAGGAGGATAAGGTTGATAGATTTGTTAGAGGGTTGCCTGACAATATCCAGGGAAATGTAATCGCTGCTGAACCCACTAAACTTCAAGATGCAATACGTGTTGCCAACAACTTAATGGATAAAAAGCTGAAGGGGTATGCTAGAAGTGCTGAGAACAAGAGAAGGTTGGATAACAACAGACATCAATCAGTTTTTAAACGGCAAAATGTTAGAGGCCAGAATGTGGCAAGAGCATACACGGCTGGAACAATAAGAGAAAGGGGTATGTTGGATCCCTACCCTACTGCAACAAGTGTAAGATACACGATGCAGGGCCGTGTACTGTAAGATGTGAAAACCCTAAGAGAGTTGGTCATATGACTAGAGATTATAAGGTCACTATTACACCAAACACTCAGAGAGCCCCAGTTGGAAATCAACCAAGTATTGTTTGTTATGAGTGTGGAAGGCCGGGAAATTTTAGGAAAGATTGTCCTAAGTTGAGAAATCAAAATCGTAGAAACAAGACTGGAAACAAGAATGGGAACAAGACTGAAAATCAGACTGGAGGTAACAAAGCTACAGCAATGGCTTACGCCATTGGTGGAGAAGGAACAAATCCTGATTCCAACATTGTTACGGGTACGTTTTTTCTCAATAACTATCATGCCTCTATGTTATTTGATTCGGGAGCCGATAGGAGTTTTGTGTCGTCTACCTTTAGTGCTTTGCTTGATGTTGCACCATCCACTTTAGACACTAGTTATGCCGTAGAACTTGCCGATGGAAGAATTTTAGAAACAAACGTTGTCCTTAGAGGCTATACGTTAGGATTATTAGGTCATCCATTCGACATAGATCTAATGCTCGTAGAACTTGGTAGTTTCAACGTCATCATCAGTATGGATTGGTTGGCGAAGTACCACGCGTTGATTGTTTGTGACGAGAAGGTCATCCGCATACCTTATGGAGATGAAGTATTGATAGTTCGAGGTGATGATTATGACGGCAGAAGAAGTCGAAGCTGAATATCATATCGTGTACGAAAACCCAGAAGTATATTGATGTGTGTTTTCCAAGCTTTAAATTTATAATACTAGAAATACTGATTTTTACAAAAAACACAACACTCGGGAAGTATACCCGTTCGTGTATAGTATAGCTTTAGGTAAGTCCAGGCCGTTCTACAGGAATTGAAGTTTTTACAGTTTGTAATTAAGGTGATAAGGCTAAAATGGGTGCTGCACCTGTAGCATGAGCCTCGTACCGATTAGCACCAGCCGAGATGCAAGATTATCCACTCAGTTGCAAGAACTTTCTGCCAGAGGATTTATAAGACCCAGTTTTTGTCAAGAAGAAAGATGGTTCTTTTCGGATGTGTATCGACTACTGTGAACTAAACAAACTTACTGTGAGGAACCGATACCCACTTCTGAGAATCGACGACTTGTTTGATAAACTCCAAGGGTCAAGAGTCTACTCTAAGATTGACCTGAGATCTGGTTATCACAAACTTAGAGTTCGTGAGGAAGACATTCCGAAGACAACATTTAGGACTCGCTATGGTCACTATGGGTTCCAAGTAATGCTGTTTGGCTTGACTAATGCACCAGCAGTATTCATGGATTTGATGAATCGGGTGTGCAAACCGTACCTAGATAGATTTGTGATTGTATTCATCGATGATATTTTGATCTACTCCAAGAGCAGAAAGTGCTTGAAAAAAGGACACCTTAAGTTAGTTCTGAGGTTACTTAAGAAGGAGTGAGTTGTACGCCAAGTTTTCAAAAGTGTGAATTTTTGACTTATTGATAGGTCAATTTCTCGAGTCACGTGGAATTGATAGCAAAGGCGTTTCACGTTGATCCGTTAAGAGTTGAGTCAATCAAGGATTGGGAGTCACCTAAGACACCAATCGAGATTCGTCATTTTTTAGGTTTGCCGGTTATACGATGATTTATCCGAAAGGTTTTTCGAAAATCTCTAAATAGGACAAAGTTGACTGGTAAAAGCGTAAAGTTTGATTGTGGAGAAAAGTAGAAGCTGCGGTTCAGCAGTTGAACGAAATTGTGTAGTGCGCGATTTTGGCTTTTACGTGAGAGAAGTGAGAACTTCAATGAGTACTGCGATGCTTCGCTTAAAGGGGTGGGCGCGGTTTTGATGCAGTGAGAGAAGGTCATTAGCCTACGCACTCTCGCCACTTAAGGTTCACAAGAAGAATATACTGCACAGACCTAGAGCTTGGTGCAGTAGTGTTTGCCTTGAAGATGTGGAGACACTATCTGTATGGTACAAAGTGCGTTGTGTTCGATGATCATAAGAGTTTGCAGCACATTCTCGGTCAGAAGAGTTGAACATGAGACAAGATGGTGTTAGAGTAGTTGAGCGACTATGAATGTGAGATTCGATAATAACCCAAGAAAGGCGAACGTGGTGGTGATGCCTCAAGTCGAAAAGGAAAGAAGTAAGACGCTCTGAGTGGGCTTAGTTTAGACTATTGGGTTAAATATTCCTAAGCAAATTTATGACATGCTCAATCGGAAGACAGAAAAGAAGAGAACTTCATCAACGAAGATTTGCATGGCATGATCAACAAGCTAGAACCTCGCGCTGATAAAACGTTATGTTTGAACATTCGAAGTTGGATTCCGTGTTTTGGTGTGAGTCTCATAAGTCAAAGTATTCCATCCATCCTGAATCAGATAAGATGTACCATAATGCCTTGTGAGAAAACTTATATTGGTGGCCCAACATGAAAGCAGAAATTGCCACTTATGTCAGCAAGTGTTTAACGTGTGCCAAGGTTAAGGTAGAATATCATAAGCCGCCTGGTTTGTTGGTTCAACCAGAGATCCCTCAATGGAAATGGGAGAATATAACAATGGACTTTGTGACTAAGTTGCCAAAGACGGCAACCGGTCAAGACACGATTTGGGTAATCATTGATCATCTTACTAAGTCTGCTTATTTCTTGCCTATGCAAAAAGATGACACGTTGGGGAAGTTGACGAGACAATACTTGAAGGTAGTAGTCTCAAGGCATGGAGTGGCCAGTTTCGATCTATCTCTGACGCGATTGGAGATTTACTTTTTACATTTTTGGAAGTCCCTTAATAAAGCGTTAGGTACTTGATTGCATATGAGTACAGCTTACCATCTAGAGACCGATGGTCAATGTGAGAGGACCATTCAAACACTGAAAGACATGTTGCGTGCATGTGTGCTCGACTTTGGAAAAGGTTGGGATAGACACTTACTGTTGGTAGAATTTTCATATAACAACAGTTACCATACCAGCATTAAGGCTGCTCCGTTTGAGGCGTTGTATGGGCGCAAGTGTCGATCACCTATCTGCTGGGCTAAAGTTGGAGATAGTCAGCTCACTGGCCCAGAGATCATCCACGAGACAACCGAGAAAATATTTCAAATCAAGAGTCGTATCCAAGCCTCCCGTGATCATCAAAAGAGCTATGTCGACGTAAGACGAAAAACTCTTGAGTTTCAAGTGGGAGATAAGGTCATGTTGAAAGTATCGCCATGGAAATGGGTGATACATTTTGGAAAACGGGGAAAGTTAAACCCTCGTTATATTGGCGACCTTTTAGATCATTACTAACAGTAGATTCGTTGCCTATCGTCTTGAACTCCCAGAGAAACTGAGTAGAGTTCATAGTACGTTTCACGTCTCGAATTTGAAGAAATGCTTAGCTGATGAACCTCTTGCTATACCACTGGATGAAATCCAAGTTGACGACAAATTGCACTTCATCGAAGAACCTGTCGAGATCATGGACCGTGAGGTCAAGCGTCTGAAGCAGAGTCGTATTCCGATTGTCAAAGTACGCTGGAACTCTAGGAGGGGTTTGAGTTCACCTAGGACCGTGGAAGACCAAATGCAAGAATACCCGCACATTTCACCAACTCTGCCACCCGTGTCAGAGGTTGCGCCATAAGCTTTGAGGACAAAGCTCTTTTAACAGGGAAAGAATGTCACAACCCGTAAATTTCCATTCAATATCATAACCGTTTTTCGTCTAATAATCCGAATTTTTATAAGTTTGGTATAACTTTTACGCGTAACCGGGAAGTTGTCCCGTTAATATCTGAGAATCGTCTCCGGGAGCGAACCATAATGTATTTCATCGTAGTCTTTCGTCGTTGGACGCGTTTTTACGCTTTTAATTAATATTTAAAATTTCATAATTTTTCGTGAAGTCGTTAGTCATTTTCGTTATTTATGTATTCCGATTATAGTAAATAACCTATACTTGTGCATGGCATCTCTTGAAAATAAATAAATGCATGCATGATATTCCTAGAATGTTGGAGGCCACTTTTGGTCCCCCCTGGTCTCATTATAACTAGATATACATACACATACATGCATAGGATTCAAATTTTAAAATCATTTCACTAGACATGCTTGCATGAATTAAGGTTAAGGACATGTACACACAAGGGTTTGATTGGGAGATCAAATTGGTCCCCTTGTGTTGTCTCCCCTTGTGTCCGGCGGTATACAAACACACACACTCTTACATTCAAATTTTGCTTACTAATGAAGCTATAGTCACACCATAAATACCTTATTATATTTCATCTTTCATTCATTCTCTCCACAAAGAAAAACACACATCTCTCTTTTTTACCTCTCTTTGTCCGAACCACCAAACACACACACAAATCCATTTCTTTTTAATCTTTGATCAAACCATTTGAAGATATATTGTTGGAGGTTGATTGTTATTTCGTCCGGGTAGTTTATAAACAACGTTTGGGTTGTGCTTAGTTTCTAATCATCTTTCGTCGTGTTTTCTTGTAAGTCATCTCTACTTTTTCATAAATGAGTTGTACTTTTGCATTCATATGATCATTTCGAACAAGGTGTACAAAGCGGATCGCTGTGAAAACCATTACCTATTTTTCTATAAAACCACAAGTCTCAAAGTTTAATCTTTTTATTTATAAATGGAAGAACATAAAAAGTAGTTGTACTTTTACGTTTAAAACTTCGTTGTGACTATTTTGATATATATATTGTTATTATTACGGCTATGTTATTTATTGAGATTTATTGTATAGCGAGCTTAAATATTGTTGGCGAAGAGATTGAGTTAGATGTTTGTTTTGTTGGAAGCGTAAATTGAAAGTCGAAGAGGTTTAGGTTTAGAATGAATTTGTTGTAATATTTGCGGTGCTGTAAAAAATCGATCAGATATTCTTTTGAGTCAATAAAGATGTACTTTTATAAAACGGATATTTTCACGAGCGAGATGGATAAAAATGGAAAGTCGATATTTTTAGAAAGGTCATGCCGAAATTGTATAAACTTTATAAATGCGTCGAAAAATATACTTTTAATGAAGAATAACGTTAAGTGTCGAGTTTAGGTCAACATTTACAGTTATCGAGTCAACTTTGGTGTGTCGGGTCACTAAAAGACGAAATACACTAAAAGACGAAATACTCTAAAAGACAAAATACACCAAAAGATGAAATATACTAAAAGACAAGATACACTAAAAGGCAAAATACTTTCGAAGATGTTTCAAAGTGTCGAGACTTGTCAAAACTTATAACTTTCGAAAGTACGTTTTGAAAAGGGTACGCCGTGTCTACTCATGCTCGGATGATCAGCTCTTGCGTTAAGCGTTATTCGTTGTACATTATTCTTAAATGACAACTATATGCTAGGTTGTCGCTAGGACCGTGAGATTCGTTTTCACTTGATTGATTTCTTTTGATCCACATCTCGCATAAGGTGAGTTCATAGCCCCGCTCTTTTACTCGTTTTGAATAAATGTTTTATAACTTAGGGTGAGAAACAATGCTTGTTTTTAAAAATTGGACGCAAGTACTATACGTGAGATATCCCTATTTATGTGTTGCCTAAGTAGCGTTTAGACCACTATTGCCCAAACTATCATGAACTGTCAATTTCTTGACCGGAGGACCGGTTGAGGGAGCGCGAGTGGATAAATAGATCTATTGGGACTAATTATCCCTATCCGGGTGAGTAGCGTTCACTACCCACGGGGCTCCCGATAAACGGATATATGTCATGTTGAAACTGGTTAGGTAGTCTTGGTCGAAGACACCTGTCCGGCAAGATAATATTATAGCAATGTTAATGCTATCTTTCATTATTAGCTTCAGTGTCATGAGCTTAGTGCAACGTAAATACTTTTTATGTGAAGTTGTTCTCCTATAGACTGTCACATTACGTTTTGATATCTTATCATCCACTATAACAACGCTTGAATAACTCCTATGAATTCACCAACTTTATGTTGACGGTTTTAAGCATTGTTTTTCTCAGGTGCATAACTGGATGTTGTTTGCTTTGATATGTGAAGTCTTTTCCAGGACGATTTACCAGAATTATCTATGTCTTTAAATACCGTTGTTGAAATTATTAAAGCTTCTGCATTTTACACTTTTGAATCTTTTAAATTTGATCGACTGTAAACTTATTAATATTTTGAATTTAGTGCAACGCGTGTTCATTTTTAAAAATACCCTTAGAGGTGGTTCTTTTATGCTTTGTACTTGAGATATTTTAAACGCCCGCCCCTGGACGCTTAATTCGTAACAGGACCCTATTTGGGGGTTGTAACCATTAATGGTTATTTATTAGTGCTGTTATCATCCATTTGTCTAGATACCGTTAAACCATTGGATATGGATCCTAACCATTCCATTATAGTTTATACATTTAGATTCTCGTTTATAGAAGTTAATTCAGTTATACCAATGTAATTAAGAATCATTTAAAATGAACCTTGGGTGCAGGCCAACAATTCATTGATTAATTCTGGAGAGGCGTCGCTATGTATCATTTGCACCTATCTTATGAAGGAACAAATCTTTGTTGCTTAAGTGTTGTGGATGTTGCTTCACATTCACTCTGAAAAATAGCTTTTATAACTACCATATCACAGGACAACGTTTGGCTATAATCACAAAGTGATATCCACACATATAGAACTTATTTGATCTAAGTCTAAGGATGACCTATTAAACTCATTTTTGACATTTTACTCTGACAAGGATCCAAAAGTAATGTCGAAAGTTTGAGGGTTTGGGTATGCATATGCAAACCTTGTGAGAATACATATGAGATTGGCGGGGAACAATCCGTATATTCAAAGATTATAAACCAACACTCACATTTCTTATGTAATAATATTCCTATTGTTAACCGACAATGGACATATTTAGAATGATAAAATCATTCAAGGATTAAACATGCAAATATAGGATAACAATTATTATATGTATGAATAAAAATACCATAAGTAATTTATACATCAGAAAATAATAAATTGTTTTTTACAATCCTAATTATCAAATACTAAAACAGTTATGCATTGCACTAATTAGCATGGTGAAGCCAATGTATCTAAACATTCTCAACTCTTTCTTTACAAGACAGTAAATAGTTACTGGAGGTTACTTTCTGAATACTTGTTTCAAATTCACAAATTTGTGAAGGAATTTGAATGATATGATGAGTGTCGTATGTATATTTGCATACTATTGCAAGTATCATAGTATGGAAATGTGACAGTACCTTTAATGGGGTATTTGAAGTCAACAACATACCTATCTCAAACAGTCATTTTTACAGTTTCTTAAATGTACAGTATTCTAATTCTTTAATATGTAATGCAACAATGCTTTGTAGCTAAAAACATATCTATTAGTAGTATGTATCATAAATGATGAATAATCCTACTTTAACTAGGATTAATTATTCTCTAGCATCGTGTGTACACAAACAACACTATGCCTTATATAATTCGTAAACATTTGTTTTAACAGTCATCTAAATCACTCTCAATTAGATACTGTTGTTGTTAGCTCATCTTGCTCTTGTGCAAAAGTAACAACCAGTCTCATACACAATATAAGATATACATGATGAATCCTTTGTTAAAAACACAAGGTTTCCATCCATGTATTAAATTATCTCAAGTGAAATATATCATTTAAGACTTGCTTCAATGATGTATTGCATTGTGTTGGACTTTATTTCCGCATATTTTTATTTCATTAAAACATTCTATTCCAGGTCATTTGTTTTATTTTTCCTAAAATTTCAAGTGGAAGTTTCATTCCAATTCAAGGATTAAATTCTAGCTTAGATGGAATGTACTTCAATTGTACACAACATATGAATTTTAGGGAAAAACATAGTGCTCCAACTAGATGTCAAGTGTACTCAGGAGTTATCTTAATTTAATCAGAAACCATATTGTGATTAAACTTAAGATCTCAGCTCCTAGATGCATGATACAATCCACACTTGGATTCTATTATCTTGTATACTTTATAAAGATTATTTTAAACTCATAACCCTTTTTGATTACACATCGTCCTCGCAAAAGGTAATCATAAAGAAAAGAGTTTATAAAACTTAATTGTCATATTACAAATATAGACTCATAACCATTTTGATTACACATCGTCCTCGTAAGGTAATCATTAAGGAAAGAGTTATGATCCTTAATTTGCCATATTGTATATTCAAGAAAACGTGTATGACAATTAGTTATCTTTATATAATTAATGCGTGTAGAAAAGAAAGATTTAACCATAGTCAATTTCTTGAGTAAGATTAAAAACTCTTGTCATCAGCCAGACATTAATATGTATACAATCTTGTCCTTATAAGCCTTTCTTCAAAAGAAACTCATTCTCACCTTTCAGTTTAACTGTTTGGTAAAAGATCAATCAAGCTCAAAACTTTGATTGCCTTTTAAGGACTGCATCTTTTCATTCATAGTTCTAAGATATTTATCAGATTCAAGATGTGATAATTCATCTTATTAGTTAGCAGGCTTATTATGACCCTCTAACTAATATTCCTCAGCATTGATATTAAAATATCAATCAAGTGATGAGGCATCCATGCGGATTTATGAATGAGAGTTACATTATACTTTGGTTTGACATTTTCATGTTTAACCTTAGTATGACATTCACAAGTGGATTTAAAAGGAAACGTATTTTGATATTGAATCACTTCAAGATTTGTAGATGCTCCCATTTACTTTTGTAGGTAAAGAAAATTCTCTAAATACTAAGTATTTAAGCAACAATGAATTATTCTTAATTGGGAAACATAAAACACATATTAAGTTCTCATATCTAGTTTGTTAATAATATGCTTCATAAGATTTTAACAAATTTTAGAACTTTAATCAAGACATAATTGGATTCCTTCCAAGAACCATAATTAGGGTTTGTAGCAAAACCCTAATTCTTGTATCACCCTTTAACCAAAAACCTTAGCAAAGTTTTGTGTTACGTCGAGCTAGGAGGAACACCAAAACTACAATCTTAAAGCTAGGAAGTGTAGAAAAATCGAAAACCCAAAAGGTTTTAGGGTTCGATTGGTTTGAGTGGAAAAACTAAAAATCCTTAAGGGTTTAGGGGTTTCAAGTCTGTTGTCTTTGAAATACCTTTCGTAGGTTTTAAAACTATTTTAAGTGTTCCATGAACACACATTTTTTTTCTAATAAAAACCTTGATAGATTTTTGGAGGTAGAGCAATTTTAAAGCTATCTGAATGCTATAATAATATGAATTATAGTTTGTTTCAACCTATAGACATACTTAATAACATCGGTTATTTTTATAAGTATGGAATTGTGAGACTTTATCATAATTCAATTAGTTAAACTAATTCTCTTGGAATCAATTATTATTAATTGGGTCGAGCCAAATTGCATATTCAGTATTTTTGAACCAAATGCATGCTATAGTGTATATTTCTTGAATAATACAAGAACCCTATGTTCACGTGTTCACAAGAAGACAGAACTGTTCAAGAATTCTATGTTCATGTGTTTACAAGAAAACTAAATTCAGTAAAATTATAAGTCTTTGAATAATTCAAGGACCTCATGTTTATGTGTTAACAAGAAGACATAACAATTTTACTACATACTTTATGTTGTAAGTCATTGATTAATTCAAGGACTTTCTAATTATGTCTTAACTAGAAAACATAATTATAGTAACTAAAGTAGTTATAAACGCAATCTCTTGAGTTCAATAGTAATTTTAAGTTAATTTCATAGTTCAAAATTATGATTATTATTATTTAACCACAATTAGATTGACTAAAACATGTAGTCAAAATGTTGAAGCAGATTTACATTATATCATGATATTTGAATGTAATAGGGCAACAAACATCTTGTATGTTTAAGTCCTAGTTGATTTATTAGATTTCTTACCTTGCGGTTAAGAGAAACCAATAATATGTTGTTCCTTGCACACACGTTGAGAATTCTGCTCTTGTGTAAGGTGACAAAAACCATATTTTGAAGGACAAAAACAAACAACATGTGCTTGATTGTGTAAACAATATGATAATGTCATAGATATTACAAGTAGATTTAGAACCATAACGTTTAATAAGAAGTTGTGGATTATTATTCTACAGATAACTTTTGCGAAATAGCGACATCGGAAAGGCAACTGGTTATCCATAAAATAAAATGCAATTTTCCTAAAACCATGGTCGTTCATATTCGGAAAGTAATGAATTATTTCAAAGCATGTTCGAAATAATATGGGTGACTAACAAGGAAATCAATCTCGTAGCTCCCACTGAAATTAACAACCTTACATGAATGTCATTTCAGTAATAAAAACGCAATGCTCCCACTAGATTTGTCAACATTGTTAGTGTTACATTACCAGTAGAAAGCAAATAGCAATTTATTAACTTTCCTATCCTCTTAGAATGCCTATAAGTATCAATGTACTTAGGTATTGAATAGAGTATATGAAGTTCTACTTATGTAGATGAGGGACTAGCCATTTATGTTTTCACTTAACTTGAATATAAGCATGTAATTCCTCCTTTATCGTATACATAGCCATAAGGGTATATAGAACTTTAAGGAATAATGTGAGTCCAAGAAAAAACATCTAGCAAATATGCTAGTAATTTCTTTACTCAGGTGCGGTTTTTAAACAACTCATACATGTGGACAAGTGCAAGATGTCATTTATTTTGGTATCTATAAACAAAATGTTCTCTAGGTACACAAAATATTTTACCTTTCAATTATTTCATGACCGAAAAAGGGGAACGAAAGATCATAAGTGAGTTTAAATATATTTGAGGAAAAATTCAATTATAACCCTATCTTAGTTTTGTCAACTAAGGAGAAAAGATAGGAGTAAGTATGTTTGTCTTTTCTAAGAAAAAAAACAAACTTTTGTTTACGAATTATGTTGCAAAAACACAATTAAACAGAACATAGAAAGTTCAATTTAGTATTTTCGATAATTAAATTCTTAATAGAATTAACTACCCAATTAATTTACTAATTAAGACTAAGATCCAACTTGACCTCCCACTTATTACCAAAGGTCTGACCAGGGCGTAAAAAAATAGGGCAAGAGGTAAGCGACGAGCGTTAATTGCATTTAATGCAACTCTTAAGTTTATGATACTTGTCAAAACATTAGTAATCAAGTAGTAATGTTAAGAGCATGTTTAGTATCATCTTATGCCTCGGGTCCAAGGTCTGACCAAGCCTACTCGAATTAAGTCGACCAAGCAAAAACTTGCAAAAATCGTCAGAGGTCTGACCAGAGCACGAAATTCGCCATGGGTTGGTAGGGCCCTAAGGTCTGACCAAAGCGGTCAAACCAATTGCACGTGTTTTTGGTTGGCTGGCATAGACTTAAAATTTTCAAAGGGGTATGCACAT
The DNA here is from genome assembly GCA_026074375.1 of Tanacetum coccineum. Classification (NCBI taxonomy): domain Eukaryota; kingdom Viridiplantae; phylum Streptophyta; class Magnoliopsida; order Asterales; family Asteraceae; genus Tanacetum; species Tanacetum coccineum. The sequence continues at coordinate 12,721 of BQNB010111945.1, forward strand.
AAATGTGTTAAAGAACGTGTACAAAGAGGCATGCAAAACAACTTTGTATCACTGATTTTAAAAACCTTAATAATGACACTGTAGTGACATTCCATGGTCCACGGTAACTCCAATCGAACTCGCAAAGAAGCGGAGAAAAAGGTCAGCGCGAAGCATATTAAAAACCTTGTTTCTTTAGGGAATTACGTAAAAACAACCCGCCTTAAACTATCTCTTATAGTTTGTTCTAGTGGATGAGTCCATAGCGTCCAGTTTTTAATTAGAGAAAACAAGTTTCATAGTTTAAAGTCTTATTAATTTTTCACAAAAACAATTTTCCACGAAACAAATAGCTGGTCACAATGATATGTTTTAGGCGTGTAGAATTAAAGACCGGTTTAATGTCATCTTTCATTATTTATTAGTCTGTATTCTATTTGTTTAGGCATGTAAGCATGTAAACTAGTAAACAAATAAGCATGTAGGAACATAATAAACAAGATAACATTAAATTAAAACGAGTAACAAGTAATAATCCGAGTTCTCTACGAGTCTTCCCCAATTGGAGAACCATAAGACCCTCACTAGGTTTTCATCAAGTGCCTAGATCGCCCCATTCATCACAAATTAATGTGATTGAGTAGGTCTTATAGCCGAAATTTAGGAAACAAATCAAACTAACAATTTAAAAGATCTATTTTCACAAAAAAAAATTAGTTTCCAAAAATAAAATATTTACAAGATCTTTTAAATAATTAGGAAGATTTTATAATTCTAAATTTAAACAAATTAAAAGAAGAAACAAATATGGCTAAATTAACATTAACAATTAATTATATTCGTCTTTTAATTCTCTATTAACTTTTAATCATTAACTTGCAAGATCTAGCAATTTTTTTTATTAATTTATGGTAAAGATTTGCATGTCTTTACCATATTTACAATAAATCAATTATAAAAAAAATAATCCGTAACGCCCCGACCCAAAAGGGTAGAAGTATTACAAATATGGTGTGACATCAAAAGCATACATAATCATAACACAAGCA
>BQNB010111947.1:0-22246 GCA_026074375.1 Tanacetum coccineum
AGACGTCGTGCTAGATAAACCAGACTGCAAAGGATGCATCATTGCCAACATCAGGAGCAACTTCTTTTAGGGATAATCTTAGAGGACGGAACCAAGTTGTGATGATAAACGTGGAAGAGCATTTGCCCCATCTTAGTGCTTCGGTTTTATTGGCTCAACACCGAAACAAAGCAATTTCAAGATGAACACAAGCATTTTCCCAATCGGTATGTTTTTACTCATTCCTGTAATTCTATTTTCATACTTTTAGTATGATTACAAAAAAGAAATGCTAACCATTTCCCTTACAATATCCGAATGTCATTTCTTGCACAGATGTGCTACATGACACATATATGAATTAAACACATATAGGTATGTAACATCCTTTGGTTTCATTATTATTTAACCCAAAGTGTTGGTCAATGTTCATCAAATATGGTAGATTTATTGAGGCAGGGCTGTTGTTAAATTACTACTCTTCAAGAATCAAGAACATGTAGTTTAAATTGAAATTGCTACTATGTATGGACTTATGAAGGTATCAAACATATAAAATTAACATATAGACAAGTAAAACGTGGCTCTATGAATAAAAAACACGAAATGAAGATCTGCGATGCATATCAAATCCCTGATACAATAGTGTTTGGAAATACAGTAGGTTGCAGGGAATTCAGTAGGTTGCAGGGAATCGGGGAATTGAGAGTTTTAAACACATTTTAGATTAATATAGTAGAACTTTCGTAAGTGATTGGATTGACGGTTTTAGTAATATTGATCAGGTAAACAATTTACGGTTTTACATTCATACTATGATGATAATATTATTTAAGTACGCTTCCACGCTAATTGCACCTCATTTTGATTTTACTCATATTTTATCCCATCCAACCTAAGTTTGTTCCAAGGTAATTAAAGTTATGAATTTGTGAAGCATGACACGGTTATGCCTGCCAAATGTTTATTTAAGATAAAAATAATGCCTATAGTAATTATATTTTTAAATATGATGATGCCTATTAAGTGTTCTCTTAAACGGTCAACCAAAAAAATATTACTTAAAATGGGTTATGAATTAGTAAAATACCAAGTATCTTGATTTTCAATGTTGTGACTTGTGAATCCGCGACATATTCCACCTGCTTGAACTCTTGAATTCCTTAGATGGTTCTACTAAGGAGGAAGGTTTATGCATTGGAATGTGATTGGTATGTACCCTTTTATGTAGCAATTGTTCTTCTACACAACTTTTAGATATTCTCATTTTCGTAATCGGGTTATTTTTACATTGTTTGGGATGATGGATGGGATTACGGGAGCAGAACTACATCTTTGTATCAGTCACATCCTTGGGTTCTAGCCATTCTTACTAATGGAGAGGCATCCGGGGTTATTGCCGATACAACAAAGCTTTGTAAGGGGCTTGAAATTCCTTACTTATATCATTGTTTCATTTTATAAATGATTTTCCAAACGCTATATTATAGCCGTGATAGACATACTTATATAGTAGTCAAATAGGATTGTATAAATATATCATTTCAATAATAAAATGATTTTTCTAATTAAATTACAGGAAGTTTAAGTCACAATAAACACACCATGACCCGTTCAACCCGCTTCCTTCTAATCATTAGCTTTTATTTTTTAATGATGAACTTGATGAATTTTCTTTATTCTCATTGCGTGTTATCGAACTTTCCAATTCAGATGATTTGTTTTGGGATGACTCCAATGAAGTGATGATATCTTCCCTATGAATGTCTTTCCTCAGAGGCTTTTGATCGAAGCAAGTAGAATTCTAACAACGCCATATAACCCAAAGAGTAGCGAGAACCACAACATTAAAAGAAGGTTTCATATCAGTTGGTAAAGATGAAGTCACCGCCCAAACTATGGGTGGAAATGTACAAGATGCTTTGAGTGATGCCATCGGCCCATCAAGGTATTTCTTATGCTTTACTCTCTTTTAATTTTTTAAATTTTTATCTATTGTTTTGCTATATAGATCCTCCAATGTTGTTAGTGATCTTGACATCATGTTTGGGGATTCCTATCCCCTATTTGTTTTTTCTAATATTAGGTTGCAGCTATCCTGCCTTGCATCAAGCCAAAATATTAAGCAAATAAGGTCTCTTTACTTCACACTGTTTCAGGTTGTAATGGATCAAAAGAAAAAGTGACGGCCATGTGATAGTTTACTCGAATGATATGCTATTGCTATCTCGAAAGATAGAGGATAAAATTAATGGTTGTAATCCTATTTCCTCCTCATTGTGGGTAAGCTTGTCATGTGAAACTGATGTGATGCAAGGCACGTTCGGGCTCCCGTTCCCCTGGTTTAGCCGCCGTTTGTTTAGTCAACATGTGAAGTCATGTTCTGAATGGTTCGAGAAGATTGAAGGGTAAAACGACAATATAATCATTAACATTTGCGGCTTTGTAATTGCTTCTCTCGAAACTTCTCATGAGTGTCGTTGAAGCAACTTTCACTAGATTATTAATGTTTACAAGAGATTTGTATTGTATTTTATGAAGAGCCTTTTCTCATCGTATGCATTTGCTTACTTATGTAAACAATCATTAACATGTTGTTAGCTTCAACTTTGCATTCGCCCTAGCTATAATATTTACAAAAGTTACATTTTTTTCCAGATTAGCTGATACACAACTATGTGCATGGGCGGTTGAGAACATGGGTGACGAGGAAAATATATTTGGTATGCCCCTGGCTCTTGAGTTTGTAATTTGTGTAACTAGCCTTTTATGATTCATTTCTAACAAAATGGGCATGAAAAAGATAATTAGTAATATTTATTTTGGTACACGAGGTAGGTGCTACTAAATGTATCAGTTGTTAATATAACTCAGTTTTTTTATTGGTTTTAGTAAATATCTTATTTCAAAAATGCTCCAGCTTGTTGGTGTGTTCAAATAAAAGGTGGCAAATGGGTCGGTTTGGGTCATGGGTCAAATGAGTTTTAGGTCGAACGGGTCATGGGTCAAATGGGTCATGCTTTAAGAATAGGTCATGTGTTTTAGTTGATATCAATGCGTAATTTAAAATCTATGTCAAAACCCCGTGCGTGCACAGGGATTATAACTAGTTAGAGTTGAGATCCTCAAAAAACAAGGGCAAAAAAAAACAAATGGGTTAATCCTAACCACTCATTTTTTCATCATCCACTTTTCACACTTTTTCTTACAACCAAATATCTAAGCAAACGATAAATTCGTTAAACTAAAAAAAAATACACATCGCGACGAGTATTTTTTTATCTTTCTATAGAGGAGGCACTTTATATAATACTTTTTCGACGAACTTTTTTCGATTCTTTTTTTTCAATCCGCAGAAAAAATCTCATGGGATTTTGAAATCACATGAGATTGTTGAATAACAAATTTCATGTGATTTTTATTTCAGACGTGATTGAAAAAAAACGAAAAAAAAAGTTCGTCGAATAGTATCGCAATATACGAGTTAACTTTTTATCTTTCTATAGAGGGCAACCTTATTATATATATTTTCGAAGAACTCTTTTTTCGATTTTTTTTTCAATCACGTCTGAAAAAATCACATGAGATTGTGATACAAATCTCATGTGATTTTTTCAGACGTGATTTTTTCAGTTGTGATACTTTCGACGAACTCTTTTTTCGAATTATTTTTTTCAATCACGTCTAAAAATCCACTATGAAACTTGACATCACAAAATCACATGTGATTTTGTGAAATCACATGGAGATTTGTGTGATACAAATCTCATGTGATTTTTTCAGACGTGATTGAAAAAAATCAAAAAAAAAAGTTCGTCGAAAGTATCACAACGAGTATTTTTTTATCTTTCTATAGGGGGCACTTCTATATAGCTTTCGACGAACTCTTTTTTCGAATTTTTTTTTCAATCACGTCTGAAAAAATCACATGAGATTTTGTATCAGAATCTTCATGTATTTTCAAAAAATCCCATGAGAAGTTTTCTGACGTGATTGAAAAAAAAAAATCCAAAAAAGTTCGTCGAAAGTATATAGAAGAGCCCCTCTATAGAAAAAATGATAATAATTCTCGTCGCGATGGTATGTTTCATTTTGCGTAACGATTAACGGTTTTGAGAAGATATTTAAATTTTTAAAAAAATAGGGGTGAAAGTGGGCTTTTTTAATTAAATTAATATAAGAATTAATCTAAACCATTAGATGAAAATAAAATGAATGGATAAGATGAAGCGGATTGTATATTATGCCATTCAATACCTGCACTTAGAATATATATATGAAATTAATACTATATATTAAAAAACAAACACCTTTGATCGACTCTCCACTTACAAACACACCCCTTCTCTAAATTCTCTAGAACACTTTAAACAACATAGAAGTGATAAGACCATCACCCAACTTCCATTAATGTCATCATAATCATCGTCTTTGTAACCAAAAACGAAAAACCCTAAAAAAACAAACAAACCAAAACCATGTCCTCGTCATCAAATAATAATAATCAAGATTCCATTAACAAGAAACAAGATTTCTCAATCAAACAAACTTTCAACCGTCAATTAACCAACTTTACTTCATTCTTAGCACCCCCACCACTAAACCCTTACAACCCACAAACCCTTTTGTCCAATTCACCGGAAAATCACTTTTCCGGCGAGTTTTCCGGTTATGAAGGTGTAAAGAATGACTTGGCTGAGATAAGTGATAGTTTTAAGAAAAGTGTGTCTTTGTTGTCTCCTAAGAAAGCTGTTAATGAGTTGCATAAGTTTGCTACAAGTTTGTTGTTTGATAATAATAATAAAAGGGTTAGTAATGTTGGTGATAAATGTGTGGGAGTTAATGATGAGGTTGTGGAGTTTGTGAGTGAGGTTGCGGCTAGGCCCGAGTATTGGGTTGAGTTTCCGGTTTCTTTGCGAAATAAAGGTGTGTGTTTTTTAATAAAGTTTATATTGTTAATGATAGTTATGAGTTTGTTTATAGAATCTTGATTAGTTAACATTTAGATGCGTTTAGTAGCTTTTAGCGTTTAGTTAACATTTAGATGTGTTGTTGGGCAGTGAGCGTTTAGCTTTCGAATAAAGGTTATCTTTTTAATTGATGTTGTTGATTGTATTTGAGTTGTTTATGATCATTGTAAGCTTGTTTTATAGAATCTTAATTAGTGAATATTAATTTGGTATTTAGTATATGGAAAGCCGAGCTTTTTTTACTATGATGTGCACCGCTTAATAAGTATTCGATTGTTTGTAGGGTTATAACCACGTCTATTAGGGGGGAATATGTCCGGTTCTGAGTGGTGGAACTGTAACCTATTGCTTGGATGTATTATATAATGGTTTATTTTTTAGTTTTGGGAAATAACTTTGTAATCAAATTAATAATAATCAACCCCCAGATTCTCATCACTGCATCCATGGATCTCAAGGGCCTGAGTGGGCTGTATGATCATGTAACATGTGAATGTCATACTCTTATGTTATATTATGGTCTTATACCACCACAAAAATGATAACATCATTATATGTCCCACTCAGCCCACACCCCCCGAAAAACGCACAGGTACAATAAGATACCAACATTGCGTACTATGTACAAAATAAAACCGAGTATGTATGCTCTCAAGAAACCAACCTCAGCTTCTGTATCATATTGTTTATGACTCCATTTATGACGACACTGTGACAATCCGTATTCCGTGGTGGCCGAAAGTATGCGGGCCTGCTGTACAAACATTTGTTACTCATCTCGCACTTTCGGTCGTTTTCACTATGCCACATAACTAAAACTAAAGCATAAATAAGAATCTGTTAAATTCTTAATAGATACTAAAAATGTGATGTTCCCACACTTTAAAGTATATTACTTTTTTTAAAACAGTATTAGAAAAAATTTGGTTGCCAATCAACAGAATAATTTATACAATCTCCTATGTACTTAGTTTAGTGTAAATAAGCACTTGCCTATAAACAGTTAGTCACATGGTTCTTATATTTACAAGCCGTTAAGGAGATCTTATCCTATAATGAAAAACACCAATACAAAAACTGTGCGGAATACAGCAATTACCAGTCAATTGGATCTCTATTTGATGGTCTGGTGGCAATAGACTTGCTATTTCTTTGCGGGTGCTGCATTATATGTCTATACTTGTCAATTGTGCGCCGTTGAAGCACAAAAAAAAGAATCGTAAAAAGAAACTTGAAATGTAAAAGTCAAAAATTATACCTTAAAGGCTGATAGATGTCAAAATTTTAACCATTTAATTTTCAATCAAACCAATAAAATAAAGGTTTCTCAGGCAGTTTCCTAATGTGTTTTAAAAAAGTGTTGCAAACCTGTTCACATCAACGATGTGTGTTGGCTTAGTGATGCCACTGTTGGGATTTAAGGACTAGTAAAACCATATTTATTACGAGTACGTAAACCGGTGGATCTAGTTTGATATTAAAGATTAACACACATACATAAGGAAAAAAAAAAAACTAACTGTTATGTTTAATGACTAAAGTCAATAAACGAGAATCTTGATCTTGAAACTTAGTGACTAGTTGGTCTCCCTACGGTTGCTCACAAACCCGGTCAAACAAATACACCCAAGATGGTAGTCTTTACTTCACGTCTCAGAATACCAAGTGTTGCCTTTTCCTTGAATCGAAAAATCACAAAACAAACTTTTATCTGAACCGAAATTCACAAACCCTAATTAGGGTTTAGTTAAATTTGGTTGAACCAAAAATCCAAGAAATCAAACCCTAAAGTTTTCAAGTTGTTTTGGACTTTGGAGAAAATGTCAAACCCGAAACTTGTGGATTAAATTGTATTCGAACCTCGTGGATACAGATAGCACCTTGCAACCCTTTCGGGTATTACCGAATTTGAACATGGAAAAAGGGTAAAAGAAGGAACAAAAACCTTTGAAGGATTTTTTTGGTCGCAGTTTTGGCGAGAGAGGAAAACCGAAAATCAATTTAGGTTTTAGGGATTTGAATGAATGAATAATGAGCTAGGGTGAGGGTGTTTATATAGGCACCCAAAACCTAGTCCTTGGTGAACAAGGAAACCATAATTCATTCCTTATTCTAATTCCTCCACCTCCTCAATTTTAAATCGACACAAACAACCCCTCTAAAAAGCCATAGGGGCCGGCTACAACCAAGCACCCCTTTGGGTTTGAGTTTTGTCAATTTAAGTCCTTTCGGTTTACATATTTAAATAACCGTTAAGTTAGTTATAAACCATAACGACTATTTAAATATATTCGTGAAGTATATTTAAAGAATAAATGTATTCAATGTGTCTAAACGTGTGTGCCCCCAATAGGCTCACGTATTTCTAATCGTATAACATGCAAATCCAACTACCACATTCCAACATAGAGACGAAAGCCATTAGTAATTGTTTTACTACCAATGTATCTATCGCCACCCAAGGAAGGTTAACAAAAAGTGTTCCACGTTTGAATAATCATTTCTATCGCCTCATTACTAATCATTACGAATCCACATTTGTCGTCCAAAGATTGTCTTGTTTCTTTTTTGTTTTCCTCCTCTCCAAAAAACAAAAACCACTTTTCGTACGCAACCATACACATACAACGATTACCCAAAAGAACAATAGCCATCTAAACTGTTCTGTACGCTTTGTACTTATATTAGGGTTGATACACAAACAAACCAGATTTACATGATAACCCCTAAGGAAACGTTAAGTTTCTAATGGAACCTAGATTTCAATCCGTATGTAGTTATAGAAATCAAATAGAAATGCCTAAACGACTTGAACAAAATAACCCTAAAAAACCGAGGAACGTAAAGACCCTAATGTCACTTAAACTTACCTGCGGAGATTGAAATAGAGAGATAGGGAGTAAGGAACAAGTATAAGTATAGAATCGATTTAGGTTGTGAGGGTTTTGTATGATTGCCTATGTCGCCAAGGGTGGGAGGGTTGTTCTTTAATTTTATTTGGATGCTAAATCATTGAATTTTACGGCTGGTAATGCCCTGGTAAGTCTTCGTATGCTAATATAACTAGTAATACCATTTTGCGAAGAAGAGGAAAGTGAATGTTCATACATTGTTTACACTCGATGGTAATGGGATTGATGTGGTTGTTCTGTTGGATTCTATTCGTGCTATTAGTGAACGATTTGCTAATACAGCTTATGGTTTTTTCTTGGGGAAGAGAGTGGCATACCCTGTTGTTGCTAAACGATGTTAGACTATCCTTGGGGTAAATTTATTAGGCTTGTTTCGTTCAATGTTCATGCTGTCTCCGTGATTATTCTCCTTTCAATTTAGCTCCATTGAAGGATTAGATGCTATGCTTGAAAATGGTCCATGGTTTATTGTTAAGCTAACCGCTTCTTTGAGAAATGTGCATCGCAGCTGGCACCTATTTGAAGGAAGATGTAAGTACTTGTTCCAGTTTGGTTTTAAACTCCATTCTGTACCCTAATGAGGCCATATACGAGGATAGCTCTGAGTGCCTTGCTGCCTAATCTGTGTACTCTCTCATGCTTGCACTCCTTATGCATCTACTATGTTGAACCGTCTTGGGGTAGGTAGTTTTGCTAGAGTTATGATTGGAGCTTCGATGTGGAGTTGGAAAGATAACATTGTCATGGGCTATGTAAAATTACTAGGGGCGGGACTTACAGTGTAATGTCCAGAGTTGAGTATGAGTGGCCCCCTTAACGGTGTACGTGTATAGATAATATGGATCTCCCTTTTTGTGTTGACCCCAGATCTCAAGGGGCTGGTTCGAAGATTACAGGTTGCTGGGTGACAGAAGATTGTGAAGACGCCTAGTCCAAAAAAGGGTCAAACCTCTCGAAAGGGGTTCCGGTTGGTCCAAAAATGGCTTTAAAAATCTCAAAAAGAATATGACAGTTACTAAAAGCCTAATGCTGGGGATAGTTTTAGTGATATAAAAAGCAAGGTGTGCGAACTAGATTGAGGTAGTAATTCAAATCTGTTTGATGTTCTTAATTCGGTCGATCATGATGTGGAGTTTGGTACCAATGGGGGGGACTACTAATTTGGTAAATAATAAGGCTACTTAAAGTGGATCCTATTTTTATGAATATCGATAATAATAGGGAAGTTTGCTAGTAATACTCCTATTGGTGAGAAAATCGATAAAATAGAACGACAAATTTGTAAAGGTAAACTTAGGCTGTTGGATAATGACGGGAACCCGCTAGTTCCTACAGGTATTGTGGAAAGTGATAGTGAAGTGGAAGTGGTATTTGATGAAATTGCTAACCTAAGGATTTCAACGAGTGGTAAAGATAAAAGTGATAAAGGTTATGGTTTTTTAACTATAGTTTGTTTGGAATAAATAGAGGATTCTGTCTGGATTAATGATGATTATGCCGTATGATGACGATATGTACGAGAATCATGATTTGTCCGAGCACCTGTAGTCTATTTGTGATGATCTTGATATCACGGTCCGTGGTAGGAAGAAGAAATAGATTTTTTGATGTTTGTTGAGTCAATTGTAATCTAGTCTTAGTAGTATCCTCCTATGGAGTAGTTGTGCTTATTATGTTCGCTTTTTTGCCTATGTAACGGGCTGAGATGTGGGACTCACCCACATCCTTTGTACTGAATCGCTTTTTTGGAGTAATACATTTACCGGGGAAACCCTTTACCTAAAAAAATGTAAAGAGAATGGTATCCTTTGATTTATAGCATAAGCAAGCTAAGATAAGGCATAAGCATTGAGCAAAAATAAAAATAAAATCACAAGAGTCAAAGTTTTAGACATTACGAATAATTATTAAAAGTTCAAAAAACAACTACCTCAAACACCAAACTTACTATAAAGGCCGGGGGGGGGCAATTCTTCCTAAATGCTTTAGAAATTGACTTGGTAATAGACTTGAAGAACCCTCGTTGCTCCTTGTACATTAAGACTTGCCAGCTCATCATGATCGTTTGATGTCTCAACAATTCACGAGTTATCTACCATGAAAAGAGTGTTATCTACCCTACGCAGAGTGTAGCACCCCAATTCTAAACGAACTGGATGCTACACAAACGATACATAAACAGAGCAAAAGTCTAAGTCTAATGAATTCTCCAATAAAGATATAACATAAGTTGTCCCAATAATTCAAACTAAAATGGCACTACAAAGTTCCGCCATGATTTTATTCTAAAGAAACTAAATATGCTAATGTAATAAGTCTCTAACATCATGATTGGACATACTCTCAATTCGATGCCCCAAACCTGGATTACTACCGTTGAAGAGAAAATGTGGTTAGGCCAAAAAAACCTCAGTGCCTGTGGACTGAAAATAAAAGCAATCTAAAATAATCGAAGCACATCATGATCATTACCGGTGGTCAATGAAAAAATTTAAACGAAATGTTCAATGATATGTTTGAAGTGTATGTTTGATAAATAAGTTCAATAGGAAATTCAATATGTAAATTCAATGGGTAAGGTTTTAATGTGGTATTAGCTCCATACAATATACTAACACTTACATGTTACATAAAGCAAGCATGAGCCAATAAATATGTCATTTTATTTCTATTTCTTATACAAAGAGGCTGACTTATGATTTATGTGACAAATATGTCATTTTCAATGTGCATAAAGTGATTGTTAATTTTTCTTGACATATTTTGAATTAGGAAAAGACAATGTCTGCAACTTTTAATTAAATTACTAGAGGTAAGGATGAAGAATGATTTTTGTTGCCATTAATATGAGATTGAGTGTGAGATGAAACTAATCTTGAAAAGTTGAACGCCTTTTTTTTCTATCTTCTTTTCCGTCAAGAATTTTGATCGTAATAAAAAAGAAGGCATTCATCGAGTAAAAAATGAAACCCTTATATTTATGAATCAGTCCAACTAGAGTATAGAATGAAGATTCTTTATCCATTCCACTTTCTACCGATACCTTATACATTGTGATTTGTCAACAAACCGAAACGCCCCCACGTCTTGCAGAAATAAAATGATCCTCAAAAGTTCCGCAATTACATAAACAAACTCCAACAGGACACAAGCCAAGATGGTATAAATGCCTCTCCGCATCTCTCTACCACTATGAGTGAAGCCATGTTGGGTTTAAGAACTAGGTAAACCATATTTATCGAGTACGCAGCGGAGGATTCTAGTTTTAACGTCTACGATTTACCCACACGTAAAAAGAAAGAACCACTAACCTTTTATTGAATGCCTTAAAGCAAACAACCGAGAATCTGTAACTTGAAACTTAGTGACTAAGTTGTCACCTGTACGGTTGCTCACACAACAGTTTTCCAACAAATTGCCACGATTGCTGAGTCTTTGTTTCTTGTTTCCCGAACACCTTGTGTTAACCTTTTCTTGGATCAAAAAATCACAAAAACAACCTTTGTTTATACTTGGACCGAAAATTACAAACCTTAATTAGGGTTAGTTAATTCAGGAGAACCGAAAAAAACCAAGAAAGTGGTTCAAACTGTTGTCGACTAGGAGAAACCAATGTAACCGAAAACCCTCTTGCTGATCTAAACTTGTATTCGAACCTTGTAGGATACCAAATCGCACCTAGAAACCCTTTAGGATTTTACCGAAATTGAACAAGGAAAAAGGGAAGAACCGAAAACCCTTTTGAAGGCTTTTCCGTATCGACTTTTAAGAGGAAGGAAAAACGATTACTTTTTAGGTTTATGAGTAGTGAATGCAATGAATAATGGAGGCAGGGTTATAACTGTTTATTATAGGGACCTCATAAAACTATGCCTTGTAGAACAAGGAAACCTCATTACTTGCTCCCCACTCCTCTTTTAAACCTCGAACAACCATCTTGTTTTCATGCAACGAAGATTTTATCTAGAATCAATTAGTCTATCATGCTTGAGGCATGTCATAATTAAATAGTGTCCTTGAGTGACAACGTATAATCAGAGCATGAGTAGCTTAAATTTTGTTTTGGCCAATGTTTATGTATAGCTATTAGGTTATCCATTGAATAATAAATTCATAAAATATCTTTCGATGATCAATAGAATATGATAATTCATTATGAAATCGCAGCTACTTCTCTCCTCTAGAAAAATTTGTGCTGATAATGTGTTATAAATTATAAAGAACAAAAGTAAAGAGATTGAGGTAAAGGAGACAATTATTATTGAGTTATGATCATCCAACACGTTATAAGCATTTGTGTTTATAAGGGAGATAAATACATGTAAAATCTAATGAGCCGGTTGAGATAATGATAGATATACATAAGCCCATCATTAATATTAATATTTACAACATAAACCTTATTATTCTTATGCTATTTCTTGCTTTAATACATATTAAAACATGCGGAAATCAAAATACATAAATCTATATATAAACCTCACAGTTTGGAGAATAAAGACTATGCGCTAAACCATAACATACATAACGGATGCCTTGAGCCAGACACGTCACCTTGACGAGTTTGTTTGTCTAGCTGGACTACAAGTGTCACCCTTGCATGGAGAATACAAGACCGATATAACAGTTAGTGAACCCGCCCCGACTCCCATCCCATAGAATATGGACTGCCAATCGTATCCTTTTTTAGACTCTTGGGATTTTGGTGCAGTTTTTGGTACGGGTAGGATTGGACTTGTGCAGGTTATGTTTAATGGAAATTCGCACAATCCCTTGTTTCCCAAATAGGAATTATTCTCGAAGGTTTGAAATTGGTTGCCAGTTGGGATTCTTCCTTTCAATTGATTGTAGGACAAATTTAAAGTAGAAAGGAACGGAAGGGTAGTGAGCACAGATGGGATTTCTCCAGTTATTTTATTTGAGGACATGTCTAATGATTCTAGGTGACTCAAATGTCCAAGGGATGGTGGGATCGAACCCGTAAACTCATTATGGGATACGTTAAGAAGATACAGGGCTTTGATTTGGCCAATTGTTTCTGGTATCACCCCTGAAAATCGGTTACTTGATATATCAATGGTTTTGAAAATTGTCAGGATCTTGACTAACTCCAACTCGGATCCTTTGACCGTGATCGTCACAGGATCTTAATAGTACCACTCACCAAATTGTGACACCCAATAGCGAAGTTGCTTATTGCTTGTATTTCCCTTCTCATCTGTCATCATACCTCCCCATTGACTGAAAAATTCTAGTGGGAGCACACCATTAAAGTCATTGTTGAAGGATGGTGAAACTTTGTGTGTGTTATTCCATTAATCATAGATTACAATTTATAGATGTACAATGGATAGACACTAATCAATGAATAAATGGATAGACACAAATCAATGACTAGATGATTACTAATTGATTGACTAATCAATACGATAACTAATTATTTGGATAATGTTAATCTGCCATGCTAACACTCCCCTGCAATTTGAACGGGAGGCTTCTCGACGGACAAACTGGAACATAAGTTGAAAGCCTCTTCTTCTTCTATCATCTTCTTCGCTTGTAGTTTTTTGACGAAACTAATTGTGTTTAGTGGCATAGTGGTTTATTGTTTGCGGCTTCCTCCTTTGCGTGACATTTATTTTTACATCATGGCTTTTTTTCTTTAGGTAGGAGCGACAATTTATCAACCAACTATTTTCGAAAACTGCAAATTATCTCCGCTACATAAGTTGAAAAGCGCTACTTCTTTTAGCATCTTCTTTATTGTTTGTTGAGACAGAAGAATAATTGTATTCGCCGGCATAGTTGTTTTGCTGCTTGCAGCATCCTCCTTTGCGTGGCTTGCATTGCCTTTAGGTAAGAGCGCAAATTTTTGACCAACTATTTTTGAAAAATATCAATGATCTACGATTATAAAACAAAGAATAAAAGATAAGTTTTGTTGATTGATGGCTTGCAATTTCAACTAGATGGTTTGGTAGGAGTTGACGATGGTGATGGTTGGGAGAGGGTTAATCAGATTAATTTTAACATGGCGGTCCTCATTTTTTAGAGAGAGCCCAAGCATACGATACACTTGATTTATTGAATATGAAAACTAATAAGAGAATAGGAAAAGGTACGATTGGGATCCCTCCGAATCATCGGCAAGTTGCCGATGACCGGAGGACAACTATTTTGTGATAAAGGGTTACTGTTTTTGAGGATCTACAATGGCGTCTGATATCATGTAAGAATGGTGAAACTGTGTGTTTTCTTTCATTAATCATAGATTACAATTTATAGGGGTACAATAATAAATGGATAGACACAAATCAATGACTAGATGATTACTAATTGATTGACTAATCAATACGATAACTAATTATTTGGATAATGTTAATCTGTCATGCTAACAATTGTGAGCTATGTCTAGAATCTGAAGATTTGACCAGTTATATTGGCGTCTACCACAATGAATGGATCCATGCAACCTGTTGGATCGAAGAACAAGGACATGCAAGTTGGTAATGGTACCCCAAAAACATGGATAAGTGTCGTATATCTTGTTGTTCCCGAGGTTTAACACTTCTAGCATTGTGCAGTTGACAACGGATCGTGGGATCTCCCCTGCCAAAGAATTTCCATGCAGATCTAGAGTGTTAAAGCTACAGGTTGCTGATTGTTCCTCGAATTGACATTCATATCGATTGGCTTGCCATGTTTTAGTACCCCGAGATCTATAACCGAATTCAATCACACATTGTGGTTCCTTGGGTTTAAACGTTTGTTCGACAAATTCCACAACATATAGAGTCTTAGGTTGCATTATGGTTTTAGGGATGTCTCTGCGACTAAATTATTAGACACGAAAAGAAGAAAGTGAGAAATAAGAAGTCTCTCCAATGAATCTCAGAAAGTGACAAATTGAGAAGGTTATTCGAGTAGTCAATGTAAATAGCCGTTATTGGTGGAACATGAATCACCCCACTGAGGCGATTGGAATGCAAGTCAAGGACAACGAGGGTACGAAAAGTATAGGGCTCTTCGAGGTCAGTTAACTCGTTATGTGAAAGGTTTATAGATGTTAAGTGTCCATCCCCAAATTCCCATATCCAATTTGGTATTTCTCCTTGAATTTTGTTGTCTGAAAGATCAAGAGTTATCAAATTTGAGTGGTTTCATAGATCAGGGAAGTTTTGGAGATTGCCATGCCCACCCATTATACAACATTCACATATATTTTGAGATTAACCGTTATACCCGAAGCCAATTCAACGCGTTTAACTTTGGCAGGTGAGAGTGATGAGCTGTTGCTGCTAGTTATAATTGAAATCTATCTGGAATGAAAGATCGAGAGTCGATTAGGTTACCGAGGGACCCTTGACATCTTTAGTTTCAATTACACAATCAGGTTGTTTGATGAAAGTAATGAGAACCACTATAAGCTGTCCAAGCTTCACAAAAAGCACTGGGAATTTCCCTTTTAGTTTGTTATGCTAAATCAAAGAGTATTCAACGAGGATTCGGATGCGTCGTAGGAAAGTGAGGCATTAGACCTCAAAATTGTTGTTTGGAAAGTTGTAACAGTTCTGTAACAGTTGCAGTTTTGGCAGAGAGAACAAAGAGGAAGATATATTTCCGTCGAAACCATTGAAACTTAGATCAACTGAAATAAGATTATGAATATCCTGGAAATAGGGAGATGGGATCATACCAGATAAACTGTTCCTCGAGAGGTCGATATGGGCAAGCTTCTTGCAAAGCTGAAATGACAGGATATTCCCGATAAACTTATTTGAGGACAAGTCCACATAGGAGAGTTGAGTGAGCCTTTTCATGGACTCTGGTATGGGTCAAGCGAAATTGTTCTGCTGCAGTTCTATCCTGGGAAACTTTTCAAGGATTTCAATAGACTTGGTTATCCCTCCTTGAAAAAGTATGTTTTGTGTCACTAAACCTTGAAGAGCTCTGTTCACAGAAAATCGGGGGGTTAAGAGCTGCTAAGATTTTGTTTCTTGATAAATAAATACTTCCGCAAACTTTTGCAACTAAAGGAACATTTTTGGGAAATGTTCAATCATGTTTACATGCATGAAGATTCAATATTGTAAATTCTGGAAATTTGCCAAAGTAAATCCGAAATTGGAGCTCTCAGATCGTTCAAGCCAGGCCGATTACAGAAAGTGATTGCAGCTTCTGAAGGGGTCTCTAAGAGGGCCAGAAGTCAACAATTTGACCAGCTTAAAACTTCCAACTTAGGCCAAAAGATTGATGATAAAAACACTGGCAACCAGTCAAGCTTTGGGTTGTATATTTACTTTGATCAAGTAAAGAACTCTTTAGCCGTGTGAGTTTGCGAACAATTGTTTGCTAGAGATTTGGTTCTCGAGTTGAGTGAGTGACTCATCCAGAAAATAGAAAGGACTGAGAGAATCAGATCTCTAACCTTTTCAGCTGATTATCTTGTGACAATTCTTCAGGAATGACTGACCAGAACTACACACCCCGAATTCGGACCAATTTCAAATAAGACAAATTGCAAAGCCTTCCAAGTTTGAAGAATTTGGTATAAAGTTAAAGTTTTTGCGCTCAAGGTTCAAGCTTTCAAGGATTTTTTAAACCAAATAGAGCCCTGGAACATTAATTCCATGGATATGTTTCGTTGCTCAATCTAAACCGATAAACCTGGACTTGATGCTGCAATGAAGTGGACCTCCCCTATGGAGCAGCAATCCGTGGCATTCGGGTTCCAATTCACTAACTTTGTTGAAAGAGAAGAATTAAACAGGAGTTCATTCTTAAACTTGATCAAAATGGATTGATGGTTTGTTTGACATTGACCCGAAACCAATAATATCGTATTGATCCCAAACAAGATCATGTAAAAGGGTATCAAGAAAATTTGAATACAGAGTTGGTTTTTCATTATGAACCAGTATTTTTGACTCCCACGTGATATGCTTATGAACACCATTAAAACCTAAGCAACCGTAAAATGGAAAATGTAGTTCTTGTGGGACATGAGGAGTGGTTACATGCAATTCGTTAAATCTGTCTAAATATGCTCTAGTAACAAGTATTTTGTTAGAACACATGCATTAATACATATTCATAATTTCATAGTTAATATTTGATTGTGGTTCAACCTTGGCGGCTCGCGACTTTGATGTTTACCAGTAAGGTCTGTTGCAGAGGAAGACACTTTGGCCCTCCTAACATTTTAATGATATGTCCTAGCCATAGAAGAAGAAATTTTCGCGCGTGCAACTAGCTCTATCAATTGTTCTTCTCCCCCACATTGTTAGCAGTTAAAAAAAGACCGTAAACCGAACAGTTAAAGAAGTTAGGATACCTAGAGATGAGTCATTTCAAAGGTTTCATGAAAATATTAACATGATTCTAGTTGTATAGTTTATCTCACTTATATCAAAACCGGTTTATTTTATGAAAAAAATAATAATGCTAATAAGGGAAAAAAATCAATAAATAGTAATCAAGTTTTACTAGTGTTCTATTAAGGTCACTCAAACTTTTATTGCAATTGAAAAACCATTCAAGTTTTATAAGTGTTTTATTATTGTGTAATTGTAAAAAAAACTAACAGTTACATAATATATAATAAAACACTTATGAAACTTGGTGGTTTTTTAAATACAAAAAAAGTTTAAATGACTTTAATGAACAATCCTAAAACATGATTACCGTACTATTTAGTGATTTTATCCCTAATAATAATAGGGAAAAAAAACCTCTAATAGATAGAAACTCAATTGTACGACCAAGTCAAAGTCCAACAGGCCCACAGATTCGGCCCACACCAAATACCCGGTCAAGGGGTCAAGACTTGGGCAGGTTGTCACAGTCACACCCTACTTGGTTGTTTTGGTCAAATTTTTTTTTTAACGGGAATTTTTTTATAAGTGGATTAAATCGAACCAAACTAAACTGAACCGAATCGAATTCAAAGTGGATTAAATCGAACCAAAAAACTGAAAACCGGATCGAATAACCTGAATTACATAATTTTAATAATTTATTTATTTAATTATATACATTTTTAGCACAAATTTTTTTTGCAAGTTTAAAAAATGTTATATTTATATTATGAAAGAGCTTTAATATTTTTTCCTAGTATATATATTATAAAATTATACATATTTATGTTGAATTCGGTTATTCATTTTGCCATATCTATATCAAACAAAAATCGATACTAATTCGGTTTCGTTCTGACTTGCAAATTTTGTTCGGTTTTAAAACCTTAGGTTTCGGGTTTTTTTATGCGGTTTGGTTCTCCGGTTTAGGAAATTTTTACGGTTGAAACCCGAATTCTGCACACCACTACTAAAACGAGCTGGATTTACCCGCGTTGTAGCGAAATAAAAAATTAAACAACAATAAGTATTTGGTTTCGTTAGTTTCAGATATTCCATTACATATAAATGACTAGGGTTAGAAACATTTTATTAAAATCTTGAATCATGTACCTTCTTTTAAAGTAACTTTTTTCTTCGACATTCTTTGTAATGTAACTGACAAGGATTAATTATGTAGATACATTTTGTAGCGTAAACTATCTCTAAAAAATTAGTGAAAGAAAGGAACGTAACCGCGGTACACAAACGATACTAAACGAGCAAAAAAATATGCGTCTCAATAATTTCGCAATAATTAAATACCATAGGTGTACCATACATTCAAAACTAAAATGGTTTCGGCTTAAATTTATTCGAAAGAAAACTAAATGGTATTTATGGTACGCATACAAATATTTATACATACAATGCCTAACATATTTAAAGTGTTTGCTGAATGTGAATGTAACAATGTAGTTGTTTCTCGCAGTTTGTATTTGTTTCTGATTTAGCTAAAGCATAACAGAAACATGTTGAACTAATGACTTAAGGCTTAGTGGTTAGGCATATGATGTACTTACAAGGGGTTTTCAGGTTCAAACCTCATAGGTACACATGGTCGGGGTTGGGATCGGCAATGGTCACGGGATACGTCGGTTTAAGCCGTGTTGTTGTCATCTTAGTCAAAAGACTTCGCTTTCCAAGGTAACAGATAAAACCTTATGTTTACCCTTAATATTAACATGTTGAACTGATTACTTAGAGTCTTAAGCTAACATATTATAGATGAAACCTTATAGGGTGTTTTATATAACTTATTTTCGGGCTTATGACCTTATTTTTCATAGACACTTTTTTTTTCTTTCATTTTTTACAATTATAAGTCACAATAAGCTCATAAGTTGCCAAAAAGCGTTAAAAATTGGGCTTGTGAAAAAGTTAAGCCGAATATAAGCTCATGAAACCCAAATAATAAGCTTAAAACAACACCCCATTACTATTCTTTGCGATTTAGGGCTCTTAAGTGCATTTTGACATTATGATTTATAAACAATTGAACATACAGGAAATCGACATTGAAAGTAATAGTCCAAGCTAAACAGATCTCGTTTGTCTAGTTGTACTAGAAGTATTAGCCTTGTATATATACAAGACCGCTGCAACAGCTAATGATCCTGCTCCAGCTCCCATTCCGTAGAAAAAGGTCTGCCAATCATTCCCATCACTAGATGTTTCGTCTTTTGGTGTCAGCATTTCTGGACTACCGCAGGTTCTGCTCAATGGAGGTCCACACAAACCCTTGTTTCCTATAAACGAATACTTCTCGAAGCTCTGAAGTTGGGGTGCTGCTGGATTCTGCCTTCCAATTGATTGTTTTGACAAATTCAAATTAGAAAAGGAAATTAAGGGCTGTGATATGAGCTGGGATTGTTTCGGTTTAATGTTTTCATTGATGTTCTAATGCTCCATTCTGACTCAAATTACCCATAGATTGAGGAGGATGAGCCTGTGAACTCATTATGGGCACGTTGAAAGATACAGTTGCTTTGAGTGGACCGATTGTTTCTGGTTAATCACCCCTGATGATAAGACGATTACTTGAGATATTAATGATGTGTAGATGTCAAGAATTTGACTAGCTCCATCCTCAAATCCTTTGATTGTGCCGGTACAACTGTATCTTGATTTTGTAGAATTTACTGCAGCTGTCTGTAACACCCCGTAAAGCTTAGGTGCGTTCAGACTTGATGTTCGTCTGTCATCATAGAACCATGCCAATAACATTTTGAACGGAATACACCACTAAAGGTCAGTGCAAAGCTATTGTCCACAATTTGAGTTTATACCAGTAATTGTGCTGATTTGGAGGACAATGGGACAGATCCATGGAACGGTTATTTCGCAGACCAGGGACACTGTAATGTGGTAATGTTGCCAAGAGTAGCATGGACTAAGTGTCGGCAATCTGTTGTTCCAATATTTAACACATCTTAGCATTGTGCAAGTTGACAGAGAGATCTTGAGGCATTTCCCTTCCATAGATTTCAGCAGGTCTAGAGTGTTCAATCCGCAGGTGCTTGAAAACGTTCCCTCGATTTGACCCGTGAGACGGTTGCTTGCCAAAGTTAGTACCCCAAGACTGCCCCCAAATTCTATCAAACACTTTGGTATTCTTCCAGTAAAATGATTTTTTGATAAATTAAGAATACTTAGGTAGGTAGCATTGCATACGGATTTCGGGATTGCCCCAGTGAGCAAATTATTAGAAACCGAGAAGAAATAGGCAAAAGTGAGGTTTATCCCTATGTTTTCTGGGAGTGGCGAGTCAAAACGGTTTTCTGAATAGTCAACGTAGGTAGCGGTTTGTGGTGGTAACGGAATCGCGCCCCACTGAGGTTGTTGAAATGCAAGTCGAGTACACTAAGATCGGGAAAACTGTAGGGCTCTTCGAAGCCAGTTAAATGGTTACGAGAAAGGTTCATGTAGGAAAGACTTCCATTACCAACTTTCCATATCCAATTTGGTATTTCTCCTTGAATTTTGTTGTCTGAAAGATCAAGAGTTATCAATTTTGTTTGGTTTCTTAGGTTCGGAAACTTCTTAAGATTGCAAGATGCTAGTTTTAATGAAGAGAACTTTGGAAGGCGAGACACAAGAGTGAGGTTATCACTCGTCATAATTGACAAATTATTGAATGAAAGATCAAGAGTTGTTAGATTGCTCAGTCGATCCTGAAAATCTATGGTTCTTACGGTCCCACTCAAGTTATTTGATGATAATAAGAGGACTCTAAGCTTTCTAAGTTCAAAGAAAGATTTTGGAACTTCTCCTTCCAATTTATTACCACTCAAATCAAGAGTATCCAATGAAATCAAAGACGGGTTAGAAAAATTTGGAAGAAACCCTTCGAAATTGTTACTGGAAACCTTTATTTGTTGCAGTAGTTGTAGAGAGAACAAAGATGAAGGTATGCTTCCATTGAAACTATTGAATCCTAAATCAACCGAAATAAGATTATTAAGATCTTGAAAGTGATCAGAAGGAATCATACCCGATAAACCATTTCTTGAGAGGTCGATGTGAGTTAGATTCTTGCATAGTTTGAATGACGGGATTTCGCCAATAAACTTGTTTGAAGACAAGTCTAGGTATGACAATTGAGTGAGGTTTTCCATGGATTTCAGTATTCTTCCGCTGAAATTGCTCGAATGCAGCTCTATCCACGATAAGTTCTTTAGATTTCGAATGGATTCTGGTATCTCCCCTGAGAAGTTCGTGTTGCTGAGAACTAAACTTCGAAGCGATCCATTCATAGGAAAATCCGACAAAGAACCATAAAGATTCATGTTAACCGATAAATCAAGAATCTGTAAACTTTCCAGCTGGAGGACCTTTTTGGGAAATGTTCCAGTTAAGTTACAAGAAGCAAGATTCATTACTGTCAAATTCTTGAAATTTGCAAAAAATTCTGGAACCGGAGAACTTAACGTGTTCAGAGCTAAACGAATTACTGATAGTGACTGCAGCTTCAGAAGGGAGTCATCTAAAGGGCCTGAAAGCTGACAATTGGACAAGCTTAAAACTTCCAAATTAGGCAAAGATGCTGATAAACCCCGACACCAATCAAACTTTTGTGATGATATGTTCACATTATCAAGATAAAGATAACTTAACCGTGTGAGATTCTGAGCAAGTGTCGTCAAATTCGGGGTTTCAAGCTTTAGTGACCGCATCCCATAGGAGAAAACCGAAGAAAGATCAAGACTTTGCAGACTTGTCAGCTGCGACAACTCTCCAGGAATTTGGCCAGAAAACCCAGAATTCGACAAGTTCAAATCCAACAAACTAGTAAAACTCCCAAATCTTGTAGGAATCTGTGAGAAGTTGAAGTTATTTGCAGCAAGATTCAAACTTTGAAGATTCTTTAGATCGAATAGAACACTAGAATTATCAATACCACCCAATATCGCTTCGTTGCTCAAGTCTAGACCAATAACCTGACCACTACTGCTGCAAGTAACACCTCCCCATGTACAACAATCTGTTG
>BQNB010111948.1:0-18731 GCA_026074375.1 Tanacetum coccineum
AATAACTACCTTCTGATGCAAAGTTTGTGATTCCTTTTCGGTGAAATGATATTGGTGAAAATAAGCGGTTTGAAATTATTTGGTAAGCAGGTTTAATAAGAAATCCGAAGCACATTTAAGTATTGATGGCTTTTTGTCTTTTTACAATGAATGCTACCATCATTGCGAAATTTAGCCGCATACTTTTTCTTTTTAGTGTTGGTCTTGAAAGTGTGTAAATTTTGGTTTTCTAGAAGCAATTCTTATTATCTTGATGTTAGTCAACCAGTGGCCACTAGATGTGTGCCTATAATTATAATGCGGTTACTCTTTCCGTCCTATTTTTATTGTCCATGTTTTTTTTTGGATGTTTTAATTTAATTGTCTACTACTAAAAATAGATAGGGAAGTTTGATCAAGTTTATTATATTACCTTTGTTTGAAATTATTATTACAAACTTTAAAGAAGACTTTAATTAATTAACTAAGGGTAAAACTGTCATTTTATCAAAAAGTAATAAAGAGAAAACAGTAATAAATGTACTTTTCTTAAACTGTGTGTTTTTTGTCAGAGGACAATAATTTTAGGACGGAGGGAGTATGTTTTTGTGTGCAACATGCTCCACTTTATAATATAAGCAATGCTATGTCCACACCATATTTACAAAAAAGTTTTCACACCATGATGTGACAACATCCTTTATCCAATCAAAACAGTTGTGAAAAAGCAAGGACTTTATTTGATTGGACAAATGATGTTGCCACATCATGGTGTGGAAACTTTTTTGTAACTATGGTGTGGACATAACATTTCTTTTATAATATATCATGCTCGTATCTAACACTAACAAGAGGGTGGAGTATGATGGCTAAATGTATCTCCTCACTTGGGTCTCACAGCCTGTCACATCAGTATCTCACTCCTACTCAAAAATACACTTTCACTCATAACACACCCTTATCTCTTCACTTTGGCCTAACCACCCACAATTTTAATTTCTTTTTCATTTTTCACACAAACATAATTTATTTAATTAAAAATAAAAATACAATACATAAACATAAAAACATACTAAACATAAAATAAAAATACAAAACATAAACAAATTAAACGATACGAAACATAAAAATACGAAACTAAATTAAGCGTTTGGATATTTTCTCATTATTTCAGCTTGTTTCTTTTCAATGATGACTCGTTTTGCAAGCGAAAACGACGAAGGATCGAGCATGAGAAACTCCAGCTCTCTACACTGCATCATCGCTAGTTCTTTTTCTCTCTTCGCCTCGTACCCTCTTTCAGCCGCATCACATTTACGTCTATAATCCTGAGAAACAAGTGACGATATAGACTCCGATTGGCTTCCTCCGGTGCTCCCTCCAGTGCTCCCCCCGACGCTCGACATGCCAACCGATTTTTGCTTTTTCGGGGCCCGTTGTTTGCCGGCGGGACGCTCTATTGGATCAGGACCAAACAGCACTTGGAGATTATCTTCATCAATCGGCCCCGCCGCATTCCATTTGGGGTAATTTTTCAAAATATTCCACACGTGATCATATTGAATTTTTTTATCACATCGCTTTATATAACTCGTCTTTGCATTCTCGACCAAGTCAGCATCACTTCCTCTGCTTTTACGAGTTAAATGTTTGTAAATAGCGTTGAACCTTTGACAATCACCGTGCATCCTCGTTTATTTTCCCGTTATCATATTTTTGGTACGAGGAGGAGCTGTTGTTCGCGAGTTAAAATCTTTCATAATCAGGTTCCAATAAACGTCATCTTGTTGGTCTTTTCCGATATTGGCGTCCTGAGAGTGCTCGATCCAAGTCTCGGCTAGCAAAATTTCTTTGTTGCGATTCCAACGGGTAATCGCTCGCCTTGCTGCCATGTCATCATCATCGCCATCATCCAAATCGACAACGGGTTGTTTCCCTGTATTTTTATGTCTACGCCTACCATCACGGGGATCTTTGGCTTGTGGTACTTTGAATGGTGGTTGTGATGATTGTTGTGGAAAATTATGTGGTTGTGATGATTGTTGTGAAAAAAATTATGGTGGAGTAGTTCTTGGATTCGAGTAATTTTGGAAGCCGTACTGTTGTTGTTGATGATACGCCAATTGTGAGTGATAAACTTGATTGGGTGACATTTGCGTTCCAAAAGGAGGAAACGGTTGCGAGGAAGAATTTGAGTTTTGTGAACTTGGGGTAGACGGATGATTGTGTCGTTGTGTGGTGTATATTTTTATGATTCAAGTTTTAAATTTATATTTTGTCGACTTAACAAAAAACAACACTTTAACGGGCAGTGTACTCGGTTGGTGGTAGATTCATGGTAAGTAGGGTGTCGAAGACTTGAAGCGATGTTAAATCTCTCAATTTATTAATATTTTGGTTTACTAATCTAAGTCAAACCTATGCTAATCTTATGTTAGTTCTAATCCTAATTCTAACAAGTAAAAGGGGGGTTTCAGCCTGAGAGACTGGCACGGGTTTGGTGGTGACTACAATCAATTCAAGACACTTTAACCCATGCAAGCAGATTAACAGAAGATAAAAGAGCGGTCAAGCCTTATGATAGAAAACTGTATTAGCCATCATTAATCCGATTAGAATGTTGGTTTGTTTATTCGGTGCAATGATTACTTATCTCGAGGTGCCATATCATTTTTAGACTTAGGCGAGACTTCATTTTAAGACCTAGATACATTAATTCTGTCACAATTAAAGCATTCGCATAAAACATCATTATTTACTAATTATAATCTATCTTAGGGATTAAAGCAATGATGATCTTGTTAAACCCTAGCTCATAGAGACTGTACCCACTTACTACTTAACGACGATTTATACACTAGTAGTCCACTTGTCCAACTATCCAATGGAATCAGAACGTTATTTGTTGAATTATCTAGGTTCACCTGCTGGTCAACTTGTTCAATGAACCAAAGGCAATATCCGAAATCTAGTTAAGCCAGAAGCGTATCCTAGCACGAATTTAGCAGGACAATACTTGTGATCCTATAATTCTAGATGTATAAATCACTATATGGAGAGCTATCTTGGCATCTAGATTACTTGGTCCGTATCACTAGATCCAGTTGAATGATAGGTCGCATATTAAAGCACATAAACAAGTATAAATTGATAAACATAAACAAGCATACGACGATAAATTAAGCAATCGAGATATAAACAAAACCAAACATTCAGATCTTCATAATAATGGCTAATACCCGAAGGTATTAGCCTTCAAACATCATAATTAATACAAGAGTAATGGCTTAGCCAAGGTAAACTAATCGAGTTAACGAATGATACCAAAAACTGAACGATTACAAAAGTATAAGAAATTACACATTGTCTCCTATGGATTGGAATGCGTTGCGAGACCTCTTCTGCTCTTTTTCTCCTCTGAAAATCGACTTTTGTGGTTTAGGTATCGAGAATATGATTTAGCAAACTTAAAACTCGTTTTTGAGTTTTGTATTTATAGGGTCTGAAGTCGATGTCGATACGGCATATCCAAGGTGTTGGATACGGCGTATTGGAGTTTCTTGGAGTAGGGACCACGTTTGATATCTTCCAGAATATTTTATTCCCATATAGCTTTGAATACGGCGTATTGCCTTTCCTGGATACGGCGTATTGGTCTTGTGTCCTTTGTGGTCTTTGGTGAGTGTAGGCACAGATACGCCGTATCTTCCTTGATGGATACGGCGTATTGGTTGTCAGAATAGTAATCTTCAAAATATCTTCATTTAAGCTCTAGAATGCGTGTCTTTTAGTCAAGTTTCACCAAGTACTCCATAATTACTGCAATTCTCAAATATGAACGATTAAGTAACAATTCTTTGCAATAATTATACAAAATTGGTTAATTACATGGGATAAATGATGCTATAAAATAGACGTTATTTGATGTCATCAAATATCCCCCCACTTGAATCCTACTTGTCCTCAAGTAGCCTTTAGAAGTTTATAAAAATGTATCCCTAAGGATATTTTCCGTTAAAGCATTTATTTGATCTATTACAAGTACACAACCAAACACCTCACGAAATAGGAAGATGAAAACACTCAAATCACTCAACTAATTTATGTGGTAACATGTAACTAATTCGCTCAATTGCTCGGCCGTGACGAGTATTCTATCATAAGCTTGGCAAGGATACACATCTCCACCACTAGAGCTAAGGAGTAACAAGTTTGTAAAGGTAAATATGGATTTGTATGATAAGGCTTAGGGTTGATCATTCTACAATCTTTCACCAAAAGTACCAAACTAACAAGGCAGCTGAAGCACACATACATGGCCGTAACGACGGAATAGACACGTGTGTTCGATCACATCCTCATTTGAGTTTAACCAACTGTTAGGATGAAGAATGATATAGGGTAGGGATCTTCTAACTTTCACCAATAGTAATAAACCAACAAGGCAGCTGAGACATGCATACATGGCCGTAACGACGGAATAGACATGCACGCTCGTACAAATCCTCATTCGCGTAAAACCCATGGTTAATGATTAGGAAAGGAAAATAAATTGTTGTTAAATAAAAATTACGAAACAAATAGATTAAGTCTAAGATACAAGTTGTTAGACACTTTTTCCCGACCGTTTACCATGATAAAGACACAACTATTTACAATGTCTTGATCATAGATAAAAAACAACAACCTAAGTTGGTGTTCCCGTAACGGTCAACTTTCTAATCATCCCATATTTTACATACTTTACAAGGCAAGTGACGATATCTACCACTTTAAACAATACTCTACATCGTTGATTTAAAGATGTATCAACGAATAATCGATTCTTCGTGTAATTCCTTCGGTAATTGCGAAATGATTATCTTCAAACTTTCCTTCTCTTTTTTGTTGCGAGTTTTCTAATTTTTTGATTTTTTAAACATATACGAAACTCGGAGTAGTTTCACCATCTTCACGATCATAATAATTTCGGATATTTCCTTTGATAATTCTTCATTCTTCGGAGGTACCATTAATTGCGATGGTAGTAAAAATACATGAGTTTTGACTACTTTATACATTCCCATTTGCGATGTGCAAATTTCTTTCAACCGTACCAAAATTGACATAAGATTCGGGAAATACATACTTTACACATTAAGCAACTAGCAACTGTAAAATAAACTTAATCTAACAGGGTAGGCTAAGGTGTAAAGGTGTAACGAAATAAACAAGTTGGTGTAATTCCTAAAGGATTGGCTCTACGGGTTGTTCTAGGGGTATCTTACTCTTAAAGTGAGAGTAAACAAAGGGTTTATACGGGGGTTAACTAACCAGTGTAGTTAGTTAATAAACAACATGAATAGGCTTTTTGGGTGTAATCCTAAAATTTACCAATTTAAACAAGTTACTCCATCTAAATCCATAGTACTCATCACTGTGATCTCGAATAGATATACCAAGCCAAGTTCTAAAGTCTACTACATCACCGGCACACTCATATTTTGTGGAATTTGGGTAAACATTTGGAAACGGATAGGTTAAATCCTCACAATATCTAATAAGGGTTATTGTGTGCGGGTTATGTAACATGTAATTTCACAAAAGTATGCTTGAATTTTTTTTTTTTAATTTGAGCATAATTTAAGCATTTTAATGTGAAAAATAGGACAAGAAACATTCTAATTCCATCCCCCCACTTGAATTATACAACGTCCTCAAAAAAAAAAAAATTTTGTTTTTTTTGTATAGATACAACTTAAAAAATACGGGAATTAAAAAGAATTAGAATGAGAAACTCCCCTGATATTTGCTCGGTAGATTCTCCAATTTGTGTTTATGAGCAAGATTGTGTGTTGAACAACCATCTTGAAGTTTCAAGACTCCAACACTTTTCAATGATCTGCCAAATATTAAATTTCCATCAATAAAGGTCTATATTCCATTTTACGAGGGACCTGTGTAAATTCTCAGAAAACAAATGCAATTCTATCTCCGTGTATTCGTTTGGTTAGACTCGAAAAGAATACCTAAAACTGTACAGGAAGTTGATACGCCGTATCCATTCCCCAGGATACGCCGTATTGATACCTATATATGTTGTATTCATTTAATGAATACGTCGTATAGACTGTGCTGAAAATAAAGACTGGATAACGTCCAGATAGTCGATACGCTGTATCTATGGGGTTTGGATACGCCGTATTGACAGTCTGGGAAGGCAGACTCGATAAAAATTGAAAATACATTCCGGGTTGTCTCTCGGCAAGCACTTTTGTTTACGGAAAAGTCTTTAAGTTAGACTTGCCCCAATTTACTCCCATCCTTATAAAACAATTTGGGGTCAAACGAGATGCCAAATGGCACGTATAAATTCTTGATTAGGAAAATGAATGACATCCCATTGTTAAGATGATTCCAAGTCATGATATTAACATTTAATTCCTTGATAAAAGTTTCAGCATATGAAATTATTTAGATTTATCATTACTGATTTCCAAAAGCTTATTTAAACCATTTGCATAGGCACCAACCATCGTAATTATTACATCAGGTAACGGTTTGACAGATAAATCCCTCGAAGTTTGCTCAATATCGATTTCATCATTATCATTGTCTGTATCCAATTTTAAATCATCGGGATAAATTACGTTAAAAGGAAATAGATTATTAAAGTATAAAACATTTTGTTCCTCTTCATCATATTCGGATAATGATGTTTCATCTTTTAAATTAAATTCATCGATATATTAATGACTTACAGTGGGTTCAGTTAAGAAATCTAATTTAGACGTTTGAGCATCATTGTAAACATTGGTCGTAAATTCTTCGTCAAAATCTTTAAAGAGTCTAAATCTAATCAAATAACTGAACGTAGGCTCGGGTGACAGAAAAGAAGGCATATCAACTTTATCATTATCATTTTCCGAATTCATTTTTAAATCATTGACATAAATTATTTTGTAAAAAAATGATTTTTTGTCAAAAATTACCGTGCAATCTTCATCGTCGGGTTCGTCGAATGATATTCTAAAGTCGATTTCATCATTGTTAAGAGAACTTACCGTAGGCTCACACGAGAGTGTTGTTTCAGAGTTAATGTGTCATTGAAGACTATAGTTGGGAAATACAAGTTCACAGAATTCAGGTCTTGAACTCTTCATTATCCCAGATTTTACCATACGTAGCATTTTCCCAGTTATACACCTTACCACGCCTACGAGCTTTATTCTTCCTTAAGCCTGATATACTCATCCATAGTAATGTTGGGATCATCCATAATGAAATAATCTTACTAGAAGAACTATTAAATAACCAATACGTCGTATTCAGTGAACTGAATACGCTGTATCACACAAACACAATAAACAAACAAGAATGCAAACTACTCTAAACTACACTACTCTTAAGGGTTAGATCTAATCTAATGTTAAAAACCAAAATATCAAATAAAAATCAAGATTAATTTTCACTCCCCGGCACGGCTTCAAAAACTTAAAATGTGTCATTTGAAGTGGTGTATTATGATTTTATGATTCAAGTTTTAAATTTATATTTTGCCGACTAAACCAAAAACAACACTTTAACGGGCAGTGTACCCGATCGGTAGTAGTTTCGTGGTAAGTAGGGTGTCGAACACTTGAAGCGAGGTTAAATCTATCAATTTAATTAATATCTTGGTTATCTTATTTATGTTAATTTTATTCTATTCTAAACCTATGTTAGTCTTAATCTTAATTCTAACAGTAAAAGGGGGTTTTCAGCCTGAGAGACTGGCACGGTTTGGTTGGTGACTAATATCAATTCAAGGCACTTTAACCCACGCAAGCAAATTGACAAAAGATAAAAGAGCGGTCGAACCAAATATAAAAAAACTGTATTAACCATTATTAATCCGATTAGAAAGTTGGTTTGTTTATTAAGTGCAATGATTTCTTCTCTCGAGGTGGTATATCATTCTTAAGACTTAGGCGTTACATCATCCTAAGACCTAGACACATTAATTCTATTACAATTAAAGCATTCGCATAAAGAAAAAAAAAAAAAAAAAAAAAAAAACACCTATTTGCAGATTATAGATCATCTTAGGGATTGAAGCAATGGTGATCTTGTTAAACCCTAGCTCATAGAGACTTTACCCACTTACCGCTTAATGGCGATTTATATACTAGAATTTCCAACAAACCAACATAATAGAACGTATATTTTGTTGAATTATCTAGGTTCACCTTATAGTCAACACGATTAATAAACCATTTAAAATATCCAATTAACTAGTTAAGCCCGAAGCGTATCATAGACACATATTTAGCAGGACAATATTTGTGATCCTATGATTCTATTGTAAAAATACTAAAATGGAGATCTATCCCAGACTCTAGATTACTTGGTCCGTATCACTAGATCTAGTTGAATGATATGTCGCATATAAAAGCGCGTAAACAATTATAAATTAATAAACATAAACAAGCATTCAACGATAAATCAAGAAATCGAGATAAACAAATACCAAAAATTCAGATCTTCATAATAATGGCTAATACCTTCGGGATAAACAAATTAGCATCAAATTTTCCTAGATGATCCTTATGATTCTGAATAAACACTGGGCATCCAAACATATGAAAGTAACTGATATCATGAATTCTTTCCCTGAATATTTCATAGGAAGTTTTATCATGTATTTTGATAATGATTTATCTATTTTGAGTATAGCTGACTGCATCAATCCAGAAGTGCTTAGAAAGTACTGATCCATTCATCATAGTTCTAGCAGCCTTAATGAGAGTTCTGTTTTTCTTTTCAACTACACCATTTTGTTCAGGTGTATAGGGAGATAAGAAATTTTGAGAGATTCCTTTCTCATCACAGAAACTCTCAAGCTCATGATTTCTAAACTCAGTCCCATTATCAGTTCTGATTTGTTTGACCTTTACATCATTTTGGTTTTCTACCATCCTGATAAAAGACATAATCATTTTAGGTGCTTGACTCTTCTTCCTGAGGAAGTATACCCATGTGTACCTTGAGTATTCATAAAAAATGACTAGAGTATATTTCTCATGATTTATGGACATTGGACTTACTGGTCCAAACAAGTCTATATGAAGAAGATGTAAACACTTCCTAATAGAGAAGTTTTGTTTAGTTTTGAATGAAGCTCTATGGTGCTTCCCTTTTTCACATGCTGTGCAAGGTTTATCCTTTGAATAAACTAGGGAAGGAAGACCAAGAACTTTGTTTTGTTTGGCAAGTTTATTAATGTTCTTGAAATTAAGGTGTGATAGCCTTTTATGCCATAGCCAGTTTACACTTTTTGAGGCTTTGGCAAAGAAGCAGGCTCCATTTGGAGTCAGTGATGACATGTCAAGGACATATACATCATTTCTTCTAGGTGCTATCAGGACAATTTCTTTGTTAGCATTAAATATTGTTCCTTGCTTATCATTAAACTGTACAATATACTTAGCATCACAGAGTTGACTAATGCTAATTAGATTGTACTTAAGACCATTTACAAAGGCTACTTTTGTAAAAACTATACCCCCACAGTTTATTGAACCATATCCCTCAGTAATACAAGATGAGTTATCACCAAATACTACCTTAGGACCTGGCTGCTCTACATATTTGTGCAGATAACTCTTGACACCAGTCATACTCCTTGAGCATCCACTGTCCAGGTACCAGATGGGCTCCCTGATGTGTCTCTGCACAAATAATAAACTTGGGTTAGTTTCTTTTGTGAACCCACTTTTTGGTGGGCTCCCTGGCCTTTGCAGCCTGAATTTTCTCACCTCTTTTGAAGTGATCAAATTCATTATGGTCAGAGGTGGAGTGTATAGTGCTTCCACATGTATTACATTTTACCCCTATTAAGGACTCATTAAACTGAGAGGATTCAGCTAGTACTCCTCCTCTAATCTGAATAACACGATTATGTCCTGAGGTAGAGTGATCATAACTTCCACAGCTTTCACACTCAGGGTAGTTTCTACAATCATCAGGTATATGATCATTAAAACCACAGTGTGTGCATGGTGGGAAAGGCTTTGCCTTTGCTTTCAGGATCTGCTTAGAAGAAGATGCATATTGATAAGGCTGAGCCTTGTATTTCTCACTTCTTTTTTGTGAGGCAATATACATCTCGTGATCTTAGGTCCTATGATCCTCCCTTTTGCATATCATGCAGTAGAGAATCTTATAGCAATCATCAGTTGAATGATTGGTATAGTGACAAAGTTCATACTTAAGTTGTGGCTTGTTTTAAGAATAGCAATTCATCTCTACACTTATTTAATTCAAAAACCATTTTGTTATACTTAGAAAGTAAGTTTAATTGTCGCTCTTCAACAAACTTAAGATCAATGTTAATATACTTTAGGTAATTTTGCCAATCGCATCTTCATCCATAGAGAGAAGAGTGTTTACCTTTCTCATGGTTATGTCGACCCATTCACCATTACGAGCATGACTCTTTCCAAAAGTGAGCTCATCATCAGCTAGAGCCATCAGTACCTCATCTATTTTCACTAACAGATGACAATCCTGAAAAAAAAAAAAAAAAACGCACTTATTTAGAAGAATCATGTGTTTCAGGCTTTGTATGTTTAATCATGCCTAACCCTAGTCTTTCTCTTGGAGAATGAGGTTGAAAGGTCATGTGATTAACCTCTGAGCTTGGTGAAGCTCCCTGAAGATTTTTCAGGGAAGGTAGTAGAGTAAAGGATCCAGCTTCAGAATCTTTGGATGATTCAGGGGTATTTAAAGTTTTAGTGGGTTCAAGAGACTCATTGACAACTTGACTTTCAGGGACTAAAATTCTTCCAGTTTTAAAGTTTGGAAGCTTGCTGTCAGGGTTGAGTCTCTCAACCTAGTCTTTGGTGATTTGGAACCGTTTCGTTCGTGTTCATACCCCATGGAAGTCGGGAACGAAAAGAGAATATTACAATCATGTTTAGATGATGACGCAGTTAACGAATGTCACGCACCAAGACTTTCTTCTTTCGGTGAGGAATTTGCTCAAAATACATTGACTAACTTTTTTGAGGCAGTTAGCCATTTTTCATTGCTCTTTTTCTCCTCATTGAGTTGTTCATGAAGAGCAAGATTTAACTATTGTAATTTTTAGTGGTTTTGTTGAATTTGAAAAGTGGACAGCATCAGGCTTTGGTTGTTTTAGAATTAGCAAGTCATCCTCTAACACTATTTAATTCAAAAACCATTTTGTTATACTTAGAAAGTAAGTTTAATCGTTGCTCTTCAACAAACTTAAGATCAATGTTGATATACTTTAGGTAATTTTGCCAATCGGCATCTTCATCCATAGAGAGAAGAGTGTTTACCTTTCTTATGGTGATGTCGACCCATTCACCATTGCGAGCATGACTCTTTCCAACAGTGAGCTCATCATCAAAAGAGCATCTTACCTAGACCTTGAGTGTCTTCTTCCCATCAGAAACCTCGTTCCCTTATCCAATCAAATTGTGGGGGGGTTTCAGCAACTAAACCTTTGTTATATGGTAGGAAGTGTCTTTGGGTTCTGAGAACTAAGGGACTGCTTCAAAGGAGTGCAATGCTTTAGCTTTCCATCTTCTTGTTACTCGCCTTGTATCCTTTCTAACTTTGATTAGCTTGATTATTTGAGTTAGAAGAAGACTGAATAAGTTTTTGAGTAAATTTTGGTTGAAAGCCTTTAGACACTGATGAGTAATTATTCACTGGTGATTTTTAAGAAGGTTCAGACATTTTAAAAAAGCAGTCGCTCTTGCCAAAAGTGACCTTTGTTGCCACATTTGTAACATTCAGTATTTTCATTTGCCTTTTGACTTGAGAAATTGTTTCTTCTTTTTATAAAACGTTTTGAGTTTGCCAAAAGGGCTCTTTCATCTACTTCATCATCAAAATCTTCTTAAATATCTAAGTCTCTTAGATACTCCCCACTAGACCTTTCATCTACTTCATCATCGGAATTTTCTTGGAAATCATGAAATGCATAATGTTATAAAGAGAAGGCAGTAGAAATGGAGTGTCTTTGAGGAGTATTAATGATTGGCCTTATTTAGTGTCATAATAACCTTCTTTGGATTAGGTTGTCCTCATAGACAAACCTTCCATAGATATCTACAAGGTCAAGAGTTTGAGTATGATTGGCATTCCTCACTCCTTGAGAGAAGGTTGGCCATTTCTCAGGAAGACTATTCATGAAACCAACATTGATTTCGTGTTTAGAGAGGTTAAAACCATCATTGGCAAGCTCACTGAGCATGGTCTTATAGCGGGTGTAGGTCTGTGAGAGGCTTTCAATAGACTTTGCCCTGTAAGTTTGATACTCAAGTTTCAGATCTATGATCCTATTTTCCTTGGTATCTAAGGGACCTTTAAAGCTGTGAACCAAGTCAGTCCATGCTTCTTTTGCTGAAACACAACTAATGACAGATTCCATTATGTTATCTGGTAGACATGACATAATGATGCTTTTAAGGCACTGGTCTTGAACGACCACCATCCTCTCATCTGGAGTCCATTGGGACTCAGGCTTAGCATCAACTTCAGCAGTTTTTGGCTGAAATGGATCATCCTTAATACATTTTATGTAATAGGGTTCCATTCTCGCTAAGTAGCAAAGATTTCTCTTTTTCCACTTATTAAATTTTCCCTCCTCTAGTTTAGGAGCAATAGCAGTGTAGCTACCTCACTTTATGTCAACTAGCTGGGGTACATCATTTACTACAGCCATTTAAGGATCTAGGTTTTAAAAACTGAAGTAAATTAGTGTTAAGTAAGTTTTACAAACCTTTGGCTCTGATACCACTTGTTGTTTCTACTTAGTTAGTGAACAATAACTACAAAGTTATCATTAACTAACTTATGGCTAGAAAGTAAAGAAAACATTTTGTTATTTAAAAATATTCTTGTACGTAAATATAGCTAGTAAGTAAGAGACACAAAAATAACTTTTCAACGTTTTACTCTTTTTATTAAGAATTATACCCCATTGTATACGGAACTACAATGGGAATTGAAGGACAATATGTATGTGTGTGATCTCCTCACTAATAACTTTGCATAAACTTAAAGTGTTATGCAAAGTTAACTACTATGCTAACCAACTGAGCTTGCTCAGGGACTTAGTAGATTTGGAGGAGTAGATGTGTGTTTGTGAAAGTTACGACTTTGAATGCACAAACTTGACATCTACTCCATTACAAGAGTTCTATTTATACTACCTAGGTAGGGTCACACCCACATGGGTGGTAAGCATTAATCCCAATCCTAATACGCTAGTACATTTGTACAGCTTTGTCTCTATTATAATTTCTATTCTAGGTATGGGACAAATGCTCTTTCTAAGTTCAGTCCTGACACTGAACTTGTCTTACACCCTCTTCAGGATAAGTTGACTTTAGGAGATAAGAGCTTGGACTTATCTGCTTTCAAACTATCCCGCCTATTCTTCAGTCTCTTGTCTTCAGGGTCATCTAGTTGTTGGAGATCGTATGGGGCTCAGTGAGTCTATTGCCACAACTCACTGAACCCATCACCTTCTTCTTTGGCTCAGGCTTCATTCACTGAGTACCGCCTCACTGAATGCTAGAGTCTTTCTTATAGACTCAGGCTGCGCATCTTGAAGGTAACTCACTGAGCGACTATTCACTCAGTGACCTTAAATTG
This sequence comes from Tanacetum coccineum, assembly GCA_026074375.1. Taxonomy (NCBI): domain Eukaryota; kingdom Viridiplantae; phylum Streptophyta; class Magnoliopsida; order Asterales; family Asteraceae; genus Tanacetum; species Tanacetum coccineum. Next base: position 13,633 of record BQNB010111948.1, read on the forward strand.
TTAAAGGATAATTACACTTAGGTTATTTTGTATTCAAATCCTAAGTGAGGAATCAGTGGGCAATGACATTGGCCTCGGCCAAATCGGGCATAAAATCTGGCCCGAATCGGACAAAAATCAGCTAAATCGGCCAACTCGGTTACGGATGGAAATCGGCCATATAAGGGATTAATCGGCCAAATTGGACAAAATTGGGAAAATTAGGCATCTATTTTCAATTTTTTTTAATTTTATATATAAAAAGTCCAATCCGATTAATCCCCGCCTAACCGATTAATCGCTAGGCGGTACTCGGCCGCCTAGCTAGCGCCTAGCGATTTTTGCAACCTTTAGTCTTTCTTTTAGACTCGGGCTGCGCATCTTGAAGGTAACTCACTGAGCGACTATCCACTCAGTGACCTTGAATTGTTAAAGGATAATTACACTTAGGTTATTTTGTATTTTCAAATCCACAGTAAGTGAGGAATCAGTGGGCAATTACATTGGCCGCAACTTGGGCCCAAATATCAAAATATAAAAGGAATATCAGTACTAGGATCCTTGGCATACATCTGATGTTGTAGCAAATAGTTAATCATATGGTTATCATGCTCTTGGGTTCTTATATCTAACTACGGACCAAAAACAATGCTGTTAAACTTTCTATCACGTTCAGGTTTCAAAGCCAACTTACTTCCTATGGTTTTCAGGAGATATAACTTAGTTCTCGTACTGACCTTGGCATCATAAACCTAGATTAATTCAAAAATAATTATATAAATGTAAAAAAACTAGTTGATAACCTTAAACATAAAGTATAAATGTAAAAAAACCCTAGATTTGAATCAAAATAAATTAACAAAAATTACCTTTACACGTGAACCCATATCGTTAACGGCTTACAACAATCAAACTAAACTATGAAATGGATTTAATCGGATCAATTGTGGACGGATTAAATCGAAGCAAGTTAAACGGATTTGATCGTGTTAAGAGATCTATGTGTGTTTTTTTAGAGATTACTGTGTGTGTTTTAGGAGTATAGTGTGTGTTTTTTGAAATTTTACGATTCCCTAGAAAATATAAGTTAGAGATTTTTAGTTCTTTCCCGAGACAATAAAGCAAAAAAGCAACAAAAGTACAGAGCAGTTAAGTCGAGCACTTGTGAGTTGAGCAGCCGTCAATTGAGCACTTGAGGGCTAATAGGACAAAAATAAGTGGGCCACATATTAAGTTGAGCACTAGACACGTGTCAAACAATGAGTGGAGTAGAGGAGTTGAACAATTGGAGATGACCATTTTAGAAAGAGTTTTGAAAAGTGTCTACAATGTGGAACAATAAATTTTTTGGCGCAAAAGAGTACTTGCCTCGAGAAAATGTATGTATTGAGAACTAGTTATAATACCCGTGTACGCACGGGTTTTTTTCTAAAAAATTTAATTATGTATTATTATTGATTAAAACACAAATAGATATGTCTTATATGCCTTTCCCTGATGAATTAAGAATAGAAAATCTTATTTAAAATATTTTTTTATTTGTTTATCGTCTTTTGTATGAAAGCGTGTTTTGAACGTTATGGTAAAAAAAATTAACCAAAATTAATGGTGTTACTAAGAAAATTAAAGTCTAATCTAATTATCCACACACTGATTAAGTAGTTACGTGATCATTTTAAGCACTTTCTTACTAAAAAAATAAGAAGACCACAATATATCATTTGAACACAAAATAAACATATCCACTTTTTTGAAAAAGAGCATTACTATTTACGTTTGTATAGCTCTTTCACAAAGAGTTGCAGCCAAATCACAAACAAAAAGAATCAAAATATATGAGATTATTGTAGTCTTACTTGTACATAAGCATACAAATGTAAAAAATATATCGTACAGATGCCATAATTAGTTTAACAAAAAAAGTGTATAATTTATTGAACTAACACACCTCAATGATGGCAAAATGACTCATATGACTACAATAACATCATGTAAGTATGCCTTCATCTCATTATGTAATCTACACAAATCTATTTTACCGGGGTAATCCTCCTTACCTAAAAAAACCTACACACATCTCATTATTATGTAATAGACTAAACATAAACGGATAAACGTACAAAAATAAGGGGACTTGAAGTCCATAAGAGACGATGGTTACTGTAAACATGCCTTAGTGCAATATTGAACTCCCTTTTTATTCCTCCTACATAAACATATAATTTATGATATCGCCTATCAAATACTAGATGATTCATGGACTTCTAGCATACTAGATGATGTATATGACACATTCTACAGAGACAAAGAAGCAGAAACAGAGGTTGCAAAAGAAAGTGAGGATATGACACTTTCTATCATGAAAGGTTAGTGTTTTTGTTTCCTTGTTATGCCTGAGACTTTATACATGTAGTTTGAATGGTAGTTCCTAACACCCTTAATAGTCCTAATGGTAGTGCCAAACACCCCTAATAGTCTGTAATTTGTTCTTTAGAGAAATTCTTATCCATGGTAGAATCCAAGAAGGCCATAGTTAAGGATTATACAAAGTTAGTGATGAATGATGGGATGGTTGACTATCTTTTGGAGAAATATGGGAATAACTGAAAATGTAAGGATGAAATAGTTGATGTCATACTCGAAGACTTGTGGCTGAAATATAGAAAAGGTTAGTGTATTATTTGTCGACTGCATTTATAGGTTGTTTGGAAGTGTATATTTACATTTAACCTATTTCAACCTATTAACTTATAGATGATAAGGAAAAGGGAAAGGAGGCAAAGCATGATCATTTAAAGGTGAATAAAGTTATGCATATGGTTGTATTGAGTCAAGCTTCTCACTTATTATGTCAACTAGGATTTAACCTGTCTTAACTTATTAAATTGTAGATGATAAAGGAAAGGGAAATGTGCATTATATTCAAAACAAATTAGAAAAGCTTGAAGTGTATTTCTTCAGGGCAATAAAGGCAAAGCAGGTTGATGATCTTGATACTCTTGATGTTGAAAACAGAATCAAAAAGCTTGAAGAGGATTTTGGTAGGTTACTAAAGACAAAGAAGGCAAAGGAGGCAAAGAAGTCAAAGAAGGCAAAAGAGGCAAAGCTAGCAAAAGAGGCAAAGATGGCAAAGGAGGCAAAAAAGGCTTGATTGAATGCAAAGGAGGCAAAGAAAGCATAGGAGGCAGAATTGAAGGCAAAGAATGCAGAGGAGGCAATGCTAACAGAATTAAAGACAAAGAAGGCTAAGGAGGTAATGCTTGCAGAAGTGGTTCAAATATCTATTGATGAAAATGATTCTAGTGTGGAAGATCCCACTGCTTCTACTTCCACAAGAACCAGAGCTCCTATTGCATCCACTTCTAGATCTATGACAGGATATGTACTTGCTTTGTTTGCTCCTAAAGCTCCTAATGCTCCACCACCTTTAGCTACAAGAAAGAGAAAGTCCAATTAATAGCCATGTCTAGATCTATTGTATTTTAGGTTGTTGACATTAGTATCTTTATTTTGATGTTTAAAAACATTTAGGTTTTGGACAGATGCAAATTATATGAGTTGATTTGCAAATCTTATGATTTGATTTGCAATTTGCTATGATATGATTTGAAATTTGCATTATGAAGTTTGACTGCATAAAGGGGTGTTTGGATTTGATTTGCAGAGTGCAAACTGCAACTGCAAATGCTCATGCCATTTGATTTGATTTGCAGAGTGCAAAATGCAACTGGATTTGATTTCAAAGTGTGACTTTATAAAGTCAAACTGCAAATGTAAATGCTCATGCCCATTTAGCATTTATAGTGTGACTTTATAAAGTCAAACTGCAAATGCCAAATGCTCATGCCCATTTAGCATTTGTAGTGTGACTTTATAAAGTCAAATTGCAAATGTCAAATGCTCATGCCCATTTGGCATTTGATTTGCAGAGTGTAGTTTGACTGCATAAGGGGGGTGTTTAGATTTGATTTACAGGGTGCAAACTGTAAATGCTCATGACATTCAAATGTAATTGGCAGATTATTTAGCATTTGTAGTGTGACTTTTTATAAAGTCAAATTGTAAATGCCAAATGGTCATGCCCATTTAGCATTTGTAGTGTGACTTTATAAAGAAACTGCAAATGCCAAATGCTCTTGCCTATTTGGCATTTGATTTGCAGAGTGCAATTTGGCTGCATGAGGGGGTGTTTGGATTTGATTTGCAGAGTACAAACTGCAACTACAAATGCTCATGACATTCAAATGTAAATGGCCGATTATTTGTAATTGCAGTTTGACTTTAGCATTTGCAGTGTGACTTTATAAAGTCAAACTGCAATTGCCAAATGCGCATACCCATTTAGCATTTGTAGTGTGACTTTATAAAGTCAAACTGCAAATGCCAAATGCTCATGCCTATTTGGCATTTGATTTCAGAGTGCAGTTTGACTGCATAAGAGGGTGTTTGGATTTGCTTTCCATTCAAAACTCATGTTCATTTGACTACATTGGATATGATTTGAAAACTGCAATTTTCATTCATAACTAATTCATTTGAAATATAAAGAAACTACATGATAATACCACATAAAATGATCAAACATAAACTGCTACAACTTAAACTGTTTCATAAAAGCCCCATAGTTGTCTCTCGTGTTCCTCATACTACTCTTCTTCTTGCCTATATTTCTCCAACCACTCTTGATTAGATCGTGCTTGCCTTGCTTCTTCTTCCAATGCTAGGTTTAATGCTTTTTCATCATCCATTTCTTGATGAGTAACATTCCCACAAACCTACAACTCCAAATCAGCCATTTCTTCTTCTTCTTCTATCAATTTTACTATTTCTTCTTCTTCCATCAACATTCCAATCCCACCTACACCACTGCCATTACCAAGAATTAAATCCTTATGGAAAACCTGTAACACCCCCAAATCTGGGTAGCAGCGGAATGTTGAATATTCGAGGGCGTTACTTTATAGATCAATAGCACAAGATATGAGAACGACCACTAAACGTGTCATTTAAAAAGATACATTGGATTTAACAAAATACTTATTCATTACATAAGCTCATGGCTTCAAATTGTTTGACAACATAAGTAAAGATTTCGGTTTATAACAAATGTCCCAAAATGT
>BQNB010111949.1:0-19767 GCA_026074375.1 Tanacetum coccineum
TTCAATCTTCAAGTGTTGTTAAGTCATCACAATGTCAAGTCTTTCACTTCTCTTACACCATTTTCATATTTTCACCTTTTGTCTGTCAACATTAACAACCAACAAAACACCCACCAAACCTAATGTCAATACCTTCCCTTTCCATTCACGCTCATCCTTCTTTGTTTATGTTCCCTCCTCAAATCATCCTTATCAATCAACACTTAGTTTGACCTAAAGTCTTACGATAATATTTATCCTTAAACACCCCAAACATAAAAAGCATACATAATGCTAGCAAAGAAAGCCTTGAGGATTAGAGAATCACTCAATACAACCCTTAGTCTATTCAAATCCACATCATCATCTTGGTTAGATGATGATACCATAAGGAACGTGTTTATCAAAATACGTTAATACTCCTTATCCAAATGACTTCTTGGAAGAAGTCATTCTCATAATAATAGTGTGTCAATCAATAAATGAATCATGTTGGTCAAGTCTTAAGCATGTGTCGGTCGAACCTTATCATTGGTTCCTAAACATTCTCATGCCTTAGTATACGTCGTGTGTCCTAGTTTTAAATTTTTCTTTAAAAATGTCATAGTTTAGAGTGCTTATTCATACTCCTTATCCAAATGACATATTGGAAGATATCATTCTCATAATAATAGTGTGTCAATCAATAAACAAATTTTGTTCTCGTTTATTAAATTCGGTATTATACCGAAGGGTGTTGGTTAAGTCTTAGTCCTTAAGCATGTGCCAGTCAAACTTTATAATCGGTTCCTAAACATTCTCGTGTCTTAAGTATACGTCATGATTCCTTTAATCATGGATTTAGGTTGTTGTTATTAGTTATTAAAACAACGAGTGCATGTATCTAGGTTTTAATTTTTCTTATAAAATGTCATAGTTTACAGTGCATATATCTAAGACATACATGTCTTGTTCCATGTTAGTGTATTGCTATATATATTATGTTACACGAAACTAACCCTTGATATAGGTTAAGAATTTGCAACAAATTTGATCCATAGATCCGCTAGAGTCTAATGGGATGCAAGTGTCATAGGAGTGAAATAAGCTTAAGGGTAGCAAGGCTTCACTTGGGATGATGCAAGCTCACCTCTTTAGTAAAAGTCTCATCTAATGGAATGAATGGCTTGGAGTGTCCACCTTTTTGTTTCGACAAAAAAGGGAGAAGAAGTGTAATCAAGTAACTTATACATTTTACTGTGAGTTATAGTTTATATATTTTGTCATCATCAAAAAGGGGGAGATTGTTGGTAGAAATATTATGATATTTAATCTATACATTCTCTTCATGTTTTGGTGATGACAAACATGTAACTTATAACACATAACATAAAGTGCTTAAGTTACTCGTGATCACAAATCATCAATGCATTCATACGACAACATCTCTCGACGTCTCAAGTTTTCTTCAACGAAGTTTGCACCCGACGTAAATCACTTAAGGTATGAATAAATAAATGCTTTATGCATTTTATGATTAAATGAATTTTTATTCAACCTTACATTTTTTATAAAAATTTCATAAACAATTTTATAACTTTTACAAAATATTTTTAGATTTAAAAGAAATGTTTTATTCAAAATAAATATTTTGAATTCGAATTTTCTACCTAAAAATGACTAGAAATGTTCCAGAAAAGACAAAAAAGAGAGCGTCTGGCCTGGGCGGCCCCCTTAATTTTAAGGGGACCGGCACCCTAATTAAAGGGACCGTCTAGACAAAAATCCAGCTCAGCTGGCCCATAAATATTGGATTATTCCCTACTGATTTTCTCATCTTTTGCACATACTTTCTTTCTGTTCTAAATTAGTTTATACTTTCCTTTTATTCCTTTGACCATTTAAACTTAAGCATTTATTTCCATGATTTAAGCTTATTCATCCAAGTGTAAGAGAAGAACTTTCATTATCATTAAGATACGAAGTTATGTAGTTTAGTTAGTGCATTTATGACATGTCTTACATTCACAATGTATAGATCGAGTCCATGTATTCCAAACTTGTGTAATAGTTAGATCATGATGATCATGGTGTGTATAGTTGTAAGATCGTGATGATCATAGGAAATATAGTTAGATCAGGATGATCTTAGTAAGTAGTGTTAGATTGGTGTGATCGTAGTAGTGTCTAGGTGAAGTAAAGTTGTGAATCGTAGTGAAGAAGTTGTGAATCATAGTGAAGAAGTAGTAAAGTGAAGTTGTGAAGTAAAGTGAAGTCGTGAAGTGAAGTGAAGTTGTGTGGTGAAGAGAAGATGTGAATTGTTGTGAAGTAGTGTGGTTAGTTGTGATAGATTGGATCTAGCTAGGATTAGAACTCAACATTTGGCTTAGTGTCGAAAATCGGTGTAAGCTTAGTTGTGTTCGGTTTTCTCCGCCTAAAGGGAGCTTGTTGACTAGTGAAGTAACTCTCGAGTTGGGTACTCGGGGAGTGGAGTAGGGCGAAGAGGTGCTTCGTGACCGAACCACTATAAATCATCGCGTCCGGTTTGCACTTTCTTTTACTTTTCGCTTTACATCTTTATTTACCTTATCGCCTTACATTTATATTTGCATTAGATCTATATGTGTGTTGATTGTTGCTTATATTGTTTGGATGATGATTGTGTCATAGATAGAAGTTAACATTGTGATTGTGCTTATATTGCTATGACATGTTCTAGTGGATATAGATGTATTATTCACACTTATCATATTGCATCTAACTTGATGGATAATTTGATACGAAATATTTTAAGTTTTTAAATGGAAACGTATTCACCCCCCTCTACGATTTCCACAATTGGTATTCTACGATTTCCACAATTGGTATCAGGAGCCACGTCGCTCTAATTTTCAAAACAAATGGTTTTAAAAATTGAGTACGATCCATGTATCAAATTACCCATGAAGGGGGATTAAATATGAAAAGTGTTTTGTTGCTTAACTTGTATTAGTTTTGTTGTTAAATACACTAATTATACTAGCTCGAGGTAAAAAATGATGCTTAAAATAAGTGTTATATGTTCGGTATCAAGTTCAGAAAGTTGTACACCTTTTTGCAAAGTCAGTAAACAATTTTGTACAAAAAAAGAAGGGGCTATAGTGACGGAAATTTAATGACAACATATATTTTTCGTCACTATTAACACAATTTTAGTGACGATATAAAATTTTGTCACTATATCTCGTCACTTGCACATATTTATTGACGAAGTAATAAATTGTCCTTAATATACATGTTAGTGATGAAAGTATTTGTCACTGAGTCTAGTACTAATGGTCTACGTTCAACTCATTTCTTGGTACGCTCCTTAGTCACAAAATTTTTGTCACATTGGATAGGTAGTTACGAAAAATGTTTGTCACTAAATTGACAATTACAATCTAATATTAACTCACATTCAAAACTTTTCACCTTCCCAAGTTTAAAAAAATCACAAAAAAGAGTTTAAAAAAAATACTTTTACCTTAACAAAAAAAGCATCATGTGATTTTAATAACCTGACCCACATTAACTAGTTTATTAACGATATTTGTTCGTCACAAAGCTTATACAAACTTAATGACGAAATTATTCGTCACTCACTTAAACACATACTATCACACTCTTTTGCTATCTATCACTTAAAAGTTAAAAGTATAGGGACCTAAACTGACAAAACACCTCAAACTTTATAAACAATTTACAGAAACACGGATACCATATTTTTCACTAATATCTTCTTCCTCCATTTCATAATAAAACACACACTAAAAACCATTACACACGCAGATCCTAGAAATCATTCTTCTCCACATATTCACATACTAAAAACACACACTAGCACCATTCCGCCATGACTGATACCTTTCGAAACTCTTTTTCACTATTTTTCCCTAATGTTTTTGAAGGTTATATCAAATCCCTAATTATTACCAGTTAATTTCATTTAATTACGAAGATATTATGTCAGTTATCTAAAATTTTGTATATTCGTTAAATAATTCGTTTGTATTTGTGTTTAATTTACTTGTTTGATTTTTGATTTGATTGCATAATTGAGTCTTTGAATGTTATCTTATTGTGTACATTTGATTATGACCTAATATCTATAAGGTTTAGTGCTAAAATTGTGGTTTGATTGCTGATTTGAGTTGATAAAGCTTAGTTTTACCGGATTATTTTGACTTAAATTTTATGAGGTGTAGCAGATCATTGGCAATTAAATCATTGCCTACAAAGTGTTTGATAAAATGTCTAGCAACACTAACATCACTTTACATGCATATTATATTTTGTGGACAATAACTGACCTATTGTGTTCAACTGGTTATATTAGAAAATGCAATTTTTTTAGATAGTTCAGAAGCTTACATAGTGTCTTTAGGTAAATGGAAATAATGAAAGATAGGCTCTGTGTTGGTGTTGGCTCATTTAGTGATAAAGGTCTTGAAGGCCTTGCTCATTTCCTTGGTATGTATGATACTGCCACTTATTGTTTTTTATTTTATGTTACTTATGTGTTTTTCGATGTTATTATGTATGTGATCTTTGTTACTTGTGCTCGTAAGGATAAATGGACCAATACTAGTAGTATATGGCGTAAATGAGACTAAGGTTTTGTTTTGGGGTTACGCTTATATCATAAGAAATTTTTGGCTTATTAATAACAAGCTCGTAAGCCTATTTTTAAGGTTTAGATTAGCTTATTATAGTTAAAGAAGTGAAATGACCAAAACGTACATGTATATAATTTTGGGCTTATAAACCAAAGAATGCTTAATAATCAATAACACACAAAGAAAAATGAAGAAATATAGAGAGAGAAAGAGGTTGGGAGGAAGTTTCTAGTGAGAGAAAGTAAAAGAGAAAATGCACACTTAGATTATAAGAAAAACAACCAACCAACACCCTCTCCATGTGTGGATAGGGTATTTATACACTTGATATGGCCAGCCAATGGGCTAAGTTCATGGGCTTTCCATAGGCTTTTCCTAAGCTAGCCTATCTAGTATTCAAATATTACTTTACGAGCTATCTAAAGATATAATGGAAGTGACCGACACTTTTTGTGTTCCTAACAATCTCCCCCTTAGGGAGGTCACTCCATTTTACAAAGAGTTAAACCTAGCATACTATGCTTTGTCTTCATTCTTGTGCTCGCAGACTTGTTTTCTTTACTTCATCTTGTGAACATGATGTAGTAATCTTTGACTTTAGGCTTGACCTTGTTTTGATAGGCTTGACTTGAATGTGAACTCGAACTTCTTTGAGATCATCAACCAAGTATAATCTCTTATCATCATCTTGTGATCTTGTCGTCGTCTTGTGCACTTGTGACTTTTGGACCGACATGCTCATACTATTCTTGAAAGCTTGAATAAGACATCTTTCTTAAAGATCTTTAACTATAACACTTCGTCACTTCGAGAAAGACATTCGGTATCAGAGTGACGAAAACTTCTTTGAGATTCTTTGACTTTAACACTTCGTCACTTCAAGAAAGACATACGGTATCAGAGTAGCGGAAGTTTTGAAACATGTACTTGAGCTTTCATGACGTCTTTACATATGTCAGTCAAGTATGAGCATGTGGTATTGGCTTCGACTTGTCATCGGGAAACTGCTACCACCGTCAAGAAATCAGCATAAATGGGTTAGTGATAAACAACATATATGGATGAAAGTGGCTTTGTCACTTCATCGAATACGGTTGTACCAACCATGGTTCCCCGTTACTCAGTATAAATACTGCCTGTGATCAGGTAGAATTCCGAAGAATCTCCTTGACAGGGTTTCGCAGCTGCACTAGCCGTTCTCATTACCGGAGCATCTCAAAGCAGACAACACGGTAAGAGTGAACCGGTAAGTTACTCTCTTCCCGATTAAGCCGTCAATTTGTGTTCAGATTTCCTATGCCCAGATATCCTTGTGAGGCTTCCTATGGATATAAGATTGAAAATTGATTTAGAAAACTAGTCGGTGTGTCAAGATGCAAACGGTTTTTATGACACACCGACAATTTTATCTTTTTCAAAATTCATTCGTCAATTCATAAGCTGGACCGAATCGATATCTAGTATCACAAGTTTGATCCATGTACGATCTCACAAGTAGTCTACCAAGAGCTTGTTTGATGTTGGCTCAAGCAGGATTTCCATCTTCACTGTGATAAATTTAAGAGTCACTTCGATGTTCTGGAAAAATCACAAGGATGATGCGTAGGACTCTTACATTATTACTTATTTTCACAATGTGTGAGCAACAAATACATTTGGATATTGTCCTAATAAGATTTATAGATGATCTCTTGGCTTTAGACTCAATAATGCATTTTGGTTTTAGTGATTAGAGGCTGGAGCAGACTGCCACCTTTTCAATACCAACTAACTTGGAGTGAGAAAGCTGATATAACTGTGTGTAATCTCCATGAGAAATGAAACAGGATTCTTTTGAGAGATTCTAAGTGGCTAAGGAGAGTTGTGCATTGCATCACTGGGTCCATGATGTCAGTCTTCAATGTCAGCAATCATCTTTGTGATTCTTGATAGCAGATGTATTGACATGGTTTCTGCCTAAGTGTAAGGAGGGCTTCTTTCTTTTCACCCTTTATCTTAACTTTTCTTTTCAATTCTTCAACCCCTTCAGTGCTTACCGAGACTTCAAAACTAGTACCTTGTTGAGTTTGTTCCAGTACTAGCTCCATCTCAGTCGGCATTTTTTCTTTAATCTCACTTTACTCCTTTTTCATACCTAAGGACTTCTACACTATCTAGTGGAATATCCCTGTGTAGATCCCTTCGGTTCTGGCTGGATCATGGGAATGAATACCTAAACTTAACCACCTTATAACTCCAATATAGTAATTTAAATGGTCGGTTTTTGGTACTTCCACATTTCAGCCAACACATAACCATTTGCTCCCCTTTCATTTGTGCATCGATTAATCAAAAGAAGTTAGCACATATATAGGTTAGCGAACACTAAAGATCTTAAACTTCTCCAAATTCTGCAACAACCTCCTCTCATAAAGCTGCTTGTCGATATCCAGAACCATAACCCAAGCCCTTCGTTTGTCTAATCCACTCCATTTTCTCTTTGGCAAATATTCCATCCTTATTCCCTTAGCAATATCATGAAGAGCAGTCCAAACATCATTAAGCGTGCCATCACTGAATTTATGGAGTTTATCAGCACGCATCAATCTGTTTCTGTTGTTTTGGTTCTTGTATATCACTCCTTTAGGGTCTAAATATGCAGTGTATGTGGTCATGTTCCTGAGATTTGACCTGAATGTGTCTGGATTGGTAAGGTTGAGCTTCTTTTGGTAACTTTTGACACCTAATTGAAGATCTTCCACCCGCCTTTGAATGATATTCTGTCTGGTGAACATACGTAATGCCACATTCAAGTCATACTATTCATCGATTGTGAGATTGGTCAGCTTCTGTTGAACAAGTAGAAGTAACATGTCTTCTAGGCGAAGTCATGGGAAATCACCTTCTCTAAACTTGTACAACTTTTGATCCTCTCGACGAACTTCAATCTCTTCCAAGTGACAATAGTCATACTTCTTCATAATCGTAAGTCTGGTAATTGCAATGATTTGTTTCCTAGAGTAGACATCCTTTGACGAGGACATGTTGGCACCAAACCCGTAGAAATGTTAACATTTAGGATCCCAGTGTGAAGTACCCTAGTAGACATGTTTATCATATTTAAGCATTACAGGACTTCATAAATTTCGAACCAAGTCTTCAATCCATTTGATCTCATATGTAGCGGCCTTTGTCTTCGTAACTGAAGTTGAGTACCATCTGCTTAAATCTCCACCTTTTAGATATTCCAGGTCGTTGTTGATGAAGAAATCCTAAGTGATAACTTGACGGCCTTGATGATCTCGAATCAATGGGAGAGGTTTGCTGAGATCGAACGGATACGGTTTGTCTTCAGGGTTATGCCAGTCGAGTCATTTAGTTGTGGCCTTGGAACATTCTTCAATATGATACTCTAATTCTATAAGCTTTTGCAGGTACCTTTGAGTAGCTCGAATGCCAGTCCAACTAGAATTTCTTGAGTCAGATCTTTAATGTTGAGCCGATTCAGGACAAATGCAGTGAATTCGAATGAGGTATACATGAGCTCATCGAATGAAGTACGAGGTTATTTAGGATGAGCAACTTGACTAATCCAGGTATGAGGAGATCGGAAGTCAACATGTTGTCTCTTATTCCAATTAGAATCAGGAGTTGGAGGTCGTTCAGGTTTCTTAAACCAGTCATCCTTGGACACCTCCTTGTCAGCGGGTTGTTCATCATTGTTACCTGTGTTGAACTCATGATCATGTTGCACTCCCGAGTCATCAACTGTACGACTTAGCTCCTCTGCATGGGCAGACTTGCTAGAAGGCTTCTATTGAGAGTGGGAGGCGTCTTTAGAGGTGCTTGAAGACTTCTTTTCCTTTTGTGTGTCAAGGACCGGAGTAAGTGTCACATGAGCGTCTTCCTCTACTTTCTTAAAACCTAATTCTTAAGAAACATTTTGTTGTTCTGAGCCACCTTGATCAGCATTGGTCATCTTAGTATCTTTATTTCCCAAATTCACATTCACATCTTTATACAGCTCCTTAGTGACCTCATCATCTTCTTCATCATCCATCGTTTCTTCATCATCAATCTTTTCTTCTTCTTCTTCATAGTATTCAGTGCTAGACTGATTAAGAACAGGAGTCTTGATTATGTCTGACTCAGTTCTATCACTGTTAGTCTCTTCATCATCGTCATTCATGTCATCACCTTCTTGGTTATCATCATCATTAGCATCATCATCATCATTGCCATCATTACCATCATTACCATCATCATCATCGTCACCATCATCACTTTTATCTTCAGAATCATTTTCATCATCTTCATCTTCTTCTCCACTGTCACCCCAAGACTTTTTCTCACTTTCAGAATCGTATTTGGGTACATCAGGAACCCTTGGTATAGTACCAGTTCCTTTATCTGCACCAGTTTTCTTGAGATGTTGCTCATCAGGAACCCCTGATTCAAAACCAGTTCCATCATCATAGTCACTTGCTTTATGAGATGCTGAAAGCTTTTCTTGGCTTCTTAAATAGCCTCCTTGAGCTGAGCAGCTTTAGAAAGAGCTACTTCTGAGAGAACATTCGGATCATTGCCTCTGTTAGCCTTAATTGATGCCTTATTCTTAGTAGGTTTAGGTTTGGCAGTAGCAACTTTCTTAACTTTAGCAGACTTCTTCTTAGAAGGATATTCCTCAGATGAGATGGCTGAATCGGATTTCTTTTGGCTTTTCATTGGACTTTGAGGTTACAGATCCTGCAGCAATTGCATGACTAGGGATGTCTGTAAGCAACAGAGTCCCAACAAGAGCTTGATTCGTCACTTGCTTCGGTAATGGATTGCACCATAGACTTGAGTGTCCCTGCATGTCTGAAGACGATTCTCAAGAGTACCCAGTAAGCTATCATCCACGGCAGTGGTTGCATGAACGTTCTGTTTCTCATTGAAATTGACTTATCGTTTTCAAAGAAGCGATGAAAGAAAATCTTTGTGAATCGGGACTAAAACAACTTGTCTGTTTCTTTGAATCTATGTTATCAATCTGGTAAGCCAAGTCCTCCTAGATTAAAGCAATAAAGTCCAAATTCTTCTTGTAGTACATTCCATATAGGATTTGAACTCTTGAAAGTCGAATCTTGTTAAAACCAGGTACCTTTCCACAAAGACATTTGTTGATGATTGATGCAAAGGTTCTCTATGGTTGGTGTAGATGATCAACAATAACAACAGTAATGTACTTGATCTCTCTAGAATGACCAAGTTCACACGGATAAAATGAAAGAGCTATCCCTTCAGTTTGGAGGTTGTCAAATCAAATTTCTTACCCTGAATCCTTGTACATATGTTTGAGAATAATCGCTGAACACTTTGACATTCACAGAAAACTTCTTGGTGTCGATCTTGAATCGATATGATGACTTGTGTTTGGTGACAGTAGCCCAGAACTGATGCATATAGATGACAGGGACTTCAGTTGTGATAAGGAATACAAGATAGCATGTAGTAAGCGCAAGGACATCCAACAATACTTGATAAGTAGGTTCCTTTGGCTTAATTCCAGGATTGATCCTCATGTTGCATTTGCCAATGACACGACGGTTCTCAGGAGCAACAAGGGCATTGTCCAGTTCAATTTGTTGAGCTTTAGTAGTCATGATTCTGCTAAGAGTTTGCCAATACAGTTTATATATAACCAAGTTTATATATGACACTATAAGGCATACTGTTTAAATGACAGACATGCAATTTAATAACATTTGTCAAGATTGACACAACTTACCCATTTTTAATTGCTACCTAAATCATGTGTTTAATAAATTCGCTCTCTTAAGCAAGTAGAGCTAATTCACCTCTTAAAGGAAAATTGTCTAATTAGCCTCCTTAAGTAGAAGCCTAATTCGTCTACTAAATGAAAAATGCTAATTCGTCTCCTTAAGAAAACTGTCTAATTCGCCTCCTTAAGTAGAAGCCTAATTCGCTTCCTAAATGTGAAAGGACTACTTCCGCCTCCTTAAGGTGACACCCACTAATTCGCCTTCTTAATGGGAAATCACATATTCGCCTACATAAGGGAAACTACTAATTCGCCTCCTAAAGGGGGAAAATTAACTCGTCTCCTGAAGGCAGAATTAATTGTCCTCCTGAATGCAGAATTAATTCGCCTCATAAAGGCAAAATTAATTCGCCTCCAAAAGACAAAATTAATTCGCCTCCTTCATGTATTGACTAATTCGCCTCAATTTTTTAAGTTTTAAATTTAGCACATTTTGGGCATCATAAGACATTCATACATGTATAATAGCATCTCACAATAACAAATGAACCATTTGCAATAAGATTTCTCACGAAAATTGCCACAAGGCACATCACAAACACAAAAACACATTATATCATATTCATAAGATTTATTCATGTCCAAACAGAGGATATAGGGGCCCTAATGCATATAAGGATACGTCTAACACATTCTAACAACAAACCTAACAACATTTTTACATGTTCTACCCATTTTCTACATTTTCGCATACAAAATCAAACTAAAACCCAAACATATGTTAACCATATTAAATACTATATTACACGAGTAATATACACCCTTGGACGAACCAAACCCCTCAAACAATTTTAGTTTTCCACTCCCTTTTGATTTCATGAACCCCAAATCAATTTTTAGGGTTATCGAGCACAAATGCTTATAAAAACTTAATTCCTTTGAGATATGAGACGTTTAGGGTGTAGGGAACATGTTTTTCAAGTATACCATAAAAGCTTGAAATGGACTGGTTGGATTTGATCTTGAGGATAGACGAGTTCTAGGAGGAGGGGGAAATTTTTTTTAATATTTTTTGTGTAAGATGAGAGAAGAACAAGGATGTGGGTGTGTTTGTGTTTGAACTTTGAAAGTTTGACACAAATGCCCCCTGGCTTTCTAATCCTTATGCATTTTCCATTATTAAGTTTACTTAAGCATAACATCGTATAACTATTGGCACATTTAGTCCCTAGAATTTTAACTACGATGCATAGCAACTAACATTTTGCTATCTATTCCCTAAAAGGCATAAACACATAACAGTTAAGGCTCACATAAGCTAAACTTGATTAACTCCCCTTTAATTGTTAACCCGTTATTGTTTAAAACCTTTTTCCTTTATCAAAACTCATTTTATGAAGAAGATATTTGACATTTCTCTCCCTAAAACAATGACTTGATTTCTATTGAAAGAGTTGTAGTCGTTGTTTGAGTGGTCAAATGTCTTTGAAAATGATTTTCAGATGACTTTCAAATATTAATCTTTTAATTTTGAAAACAACACCATAGAAAAATAAGATTTCTCTAATTTTGGCAAATAAGCGCACTGACACGTACACTTATGGATTGCAATCCATAATGGAAAGGAACATTTACCTATTTATATAACGGATCGTATGGTAGGACACAAATTGGGAGAATTCGCACCTACTTTAAATTTCCGAGGACATGCAAAAAGCGATAATAGGTCTCGTCGTTAAATTTGTTTATATATTATTAAATAATATTATTATTATAAAATAATATATATAGATATTATCATTGATTAGTAGGAGGCGAACTTTATGAAAACAGAAGTATACGCTTTAGGTCAACATATATCTATGTTTGCTCACAAAGCACGAAGAGTAACTGATCAAATTCGTGGGCGTTCCTATGAAGAAACACTTATGATATTAGAACTCATGCCTTATCGAGCATGTTATCCCATTTTCAAATTAGTTTATTCTGCAGCAGCAAATGCTAGTTTCAATATGGGTTCGAATGAAGCAAATTTAGTCATTAGTAAAGCCGAAGTAAATGAAGGTACTATCGTGAAGAGATTAAAACCTCGAGCTCGAGGGCGTAGTTTTGCCATACACAAACCTACCTGCCATATAACTATTGTAATGAAAGATATATCCTTAGGTGGATATATAGATACCAACTCTATTACGTGGTCACAAAAAACAAAATGGAAAAAAAAGATACAACTATGTCGTATTCTGATATGTATAGTAATAGTAATGGGGGAACATGGGACAAAAAATAAATCCAATTGGTTTCAGACTTGGTACAACCCAAGGTCATCATTCCCTTTGGTTCGCACAACCAAAAAATTATTCTGAGGGTCTGCAAGAAGAACAAAAAAAAAGAAATTATATCAAGAATTATGTACAAAAAAATATGAAAACATCCTCTGGCGTTGAGGGAATTACGTGTATAGAGATTCAAAAAAGAATCGACCTGATCCAAATCATAATCTATATGGGGTTTCCAAAAATATTAATTGAAAGTCGACCCCGAGGAAATCGAAGAATTACAGATGAATTTACAAAAAGAATTTAATTCTGTAAATGGAAAACTTAACATTGCTATCACACGAATTGAAAAGCCTTACGGAAACCCTAATATTCTTGCAGAATTTATAGCCGACCAATTAAAAAATAGAGTTTCTTTTCGCAAAGCAATGAAAAAGGCTATAGAATTAACTGAACAAGCAGATACAAAAGGAATTCAAGTGCAAATTGCAGGACGTATTGACGGAAAAGAAATTACGCGTGTTGAATGGATCAGAGAGGGTAGGGTTCCACTACAAACCATTCAAGCTAAAATTGATTATTGTTCCTTTACAGTTCGAACAATCTATGGGGTATTAGGCATCAAAATCTGGATATTTATAGACAGGGAATAATAAAATAAACCTTTATTTCCCTTTGCATTCTATCCGGTGATGGAACAAAAAGAGAAATTCATTTCTTATTTTTATTTTCTCTTTAATAAAAAAATGAACAAACAATTATAATTCTATAGGGTTTAATAAAAATTAAATTAATCTTTTGATAAAATTGTTATGCTTAGTGCGTGACTCGTTGGTTTTTGAGGGTTAGTAACCAGCCCCATAGTATAAACAAATAACTATCGAAGTAATAACCAACTCATCCCTTCGTATTATCTGGATCCAAAGAACCAGTCAAGATATGATATATTGTTCATATTGTTTTAGCAACTGAAATACTTTTTAATTAAAAAATCTGTGTCAATTCAATAGAAATAAAAAAGAAAGGGTATGGATAAATGGAAGGATGAAAGAAAGAAAGAAAAAGAATATTGATGATATAAAATTCCAATATGTAAGGTCTATGAGTCATCTCATAAAAAATCTGTATAAAAAGCATCAATAAGGATTCATCATTAAAAGGATCTGCTCATCGAACAAAAAATAAAGAGCTTCGAGCCAATAAAGACTAAGAATATATAGGAAGCACGAGTTGTGATGCAAAGTAATCACAAGCCTTTGCATGGTCATAAAGTAGACCATGCCCGATAATAAATTCCCGTTGAAAAGTTAAGTTTTCCTTTTGAAATACTTGCCTTTAAGATGATGACTGGGTTGCTATCGGAAATAATAGTAAACCATTTTTTGGCATGTTTTAAAAGCTTTTGAACTTCTGCTCGAACTTCATTTACAGCCTCGTATAATTATTAAATGACATTTCTAAGGTCGCAAATGTTATCGATTTTCAGAAGACATGCTAGAGATACATATTTTTGTATTTTTGTATTTTTCTGATTTTTTAATTTTGTATTTTGTTTTTATAAAATTTTATAAGAAGTGAAAAATATTTTTGGTGTTTTTGTGATTTTATATATACATATTATACAGAGGATATAAGAATACGTACCACCACTATTCTTCGGCTTGATCTGCCAATTCTTTCAGAGTCTCAGGAGTAAAACTTCTCATTCCCAACTTGTCGATAAGGAATTCGATTCTTTCTTGACATAGATCCTTGGTGAAGATGTCCGCTAACTGATATTCCGTTCTGAAAAAGTAAAGCTCGACGACTTCATTCTCCACTTGCTCTTTGATGAAGTGATATCTGATGTCGATATGCTTTGATCGAGAATGTTGAACATTGTTGCAGCATAAGGCAATAGCGCTTTTGTTATCACAGTACATTGGAATTTTATTGAATCCAAGGCCATAGTCGGTAAGTTGTGATCTCATCCAAAGGACTTAAGCACAACAGCCGGACAAGGCTATATATTTAGCTTTCGTACTGGATATTGCAGCGCTTTTCTGCCTTTTTGATGACCAGCTAACAAGTATGTCTCCCAACAATTGCATACTTCCAGATGTACTACGTCTTGTATCTTGACAACCCACGTGATCAGCATCTGCAAAAGCTGTTAGAGCAATAGCAGAATCCTTCGAGTACCATAGTCCCCGTTTGACGGTTCTTCTTAGATATCGAAAGATTCTTTTTACAGCATGTAGGTACTTTTTGGTAGGCCGAGCCTGATACCGAGCACACATACAGACAGCATATAACAGGTCTGGTCTACTGGATGTTAGATACATAAGGGTGCCAACCATGCCATGATAATGTGTAGGATCAACGGCCTTGTGTATCCTCATCCAGTTTAAATTTCTCCACCATTAGAGTATCCACTAGGTCACAAGATTCCATTCCGTATTTCTTAAGTGATTATAGAGCATATTTTGATTGGTTTAAAAAGATGCCTTTAGGACTCTGTGAAATCTGTAGTCCTAGAAAAAAAATGATATTTTGCCTGATGTGTGCTTAAACACACATCATTTATACCTTGGAAAATACTTTAAAACAGACTAATAACACTAAAATATGGATAATTATGTTGCAAATATGTTTGTATTGTGTTATTATGTCTTGCATGTATAAAGGATTGAAAACAAAGCAAAAACGGTAATTTTTTGGTGACTTTCGACAACGTTTTCACATTTATCTAGATTCAAACGAACTCGTAAAATCCCATGATCAATCCATTAGAAAGAGCATGAAATTACGACTCCAACGGTACCGGCCTTTCTATCTTGAACCTTTCTAATTTGAACCTTTGACTAGTCATAAAACTGACTTGGGCCTAAAAGGGGTTAAATATATAATATCATGTATATATAACGAAACCTTTGCCTAGTGAAAATGGTTTCTTGGTTGGCCTTAAGGTTATAACCGCGAGAAATATCCGAACAGCTTCTAGTCTAGCCACGGGAGCAAAGAATTCTTCAAAATCAATTCCCTCTTCCTGACGGTATCCACAAGCTACCAATCTAGCCTTGTTTTTCAAAATCCCCCCCAATTCATCCAATTTGACCTTATATATCCATTTTAAGGTGATAACCATCACTTTATCTGGACTGAGGAACGAGTTCTAGACTTCAATAGCAGTTCGATTCATGTAGCTCTTCTTGCATTGCCTTAATCCAGCATGAATAAGTTAGTGCATCTTTATACGTCTTGGTTCAACTGAAGTTAGGAAGGCATCAT
This sequence comes from Tanacetum coccineum, assembly GCA_026074375.1. Taxonomy (NCBI): domain Eukaryota; kingdom Viridiplantae; phylum Streptophyta; class Magnoliopsida; order Asterales; family Asteraceae; genus Tanacetum; species Tanacetum coccineum. The sequence continues at coordinate 15,888 of BQNB010111949.1, forward strand.
AGTAGCAGAACATGGCTTGTTTATATAGTTGGAGTCTTGTGGAAATGGGTCTTGAAGGGTCACCAATTATGTTTTGTAACGGATGATCTTTTGTCCATTTACTGAGGTGTTCTGAGATTGGAGCGTCTGAGTGCACAGTAGTAGGAATAACATCCGATGATGAAGATTCTTCAGAAATAGTTTCTGGAAATGAAATGCCAAAATAAGGATCGTTACTCATATGTGTAACCTCAAGGTCATATGTCTCTTTTGCAGCACAGAGAGGAGTTGTTTGGGATTGTGATTGTGGAGTGGTTTATAAGGTACTTGGTGAGGGTGCATCTTGATCAACAGTTATTGAGGAAGGTGAACCGGTTGACTCAACAGGAGCTGGAGCTTCTTCTACAGGAACTAGAGAGGCAACGCTAGCTGGAGGAGAAATGAATCCATTAAACACTGGTTAAAACACAAGATCCCATTCATGCCTCGATGGTGGTACAAACGGTTCTAAAAGAGGAGGGTTTGGAACGAGTCTTGAACTGGGTGTTGCAGGAGTCATACATTGAAGTCCGGGTCTGACTGAGTGTTCAGAGCCATAGCAATCAGGTTCATCAAAAAATTTATTTTTTTCGACATGGATGGTTTCAATGATTTTTCGGGTACGTTGGTTGTAAATACGGTAAGCTTTCTTCTTGGGTGCATATCTAATGAAAATACCTATATCAGCTTTAGCTTGAAGTTTGCCCAAATTCTCACTATCATTGTTTGGTGGGCAAGTATCAACAAACAACATGAAGGTAGGATAAATCAGGTTTTTTTACCATGTAAGAGCTCATAAGAAGTTTTTCCATGATGACGTCGTATAATGGATCAGTTTTGGGTGTAACATGCGGTAGCAACTGCCTCGTGCTTCGGCCTATAGAAATAAAGAAGCTTTTGCATAGATTAACATTGTTCAACAAGAGTACGATTTCGCCGTTCAACAACACCATTTTATTGTGGAGTTCACGCAACCGATGTTCCGTGAGAGATGTCAACCTGTTCATAGTAGTCTCGCAGAGTTTGATTAACAAACTCAGTTCCATTATCTGTACGAATGTTCCTTACAGCTGCATTCAATCTAACTTGTATCATTTTTAGAAACTTGATTATAAAATCAGGAGCTTCATCCTTTGATGCTAGAAACTTCACCCATATGAACCGAGAGTAATCATACACAATGATGAGGATGTACCTTTTCCCATTTACACTTGTAACACGCATAGGCCCACAAAGATCCATGTGCAGAAGATATAGTTTTTCTTGATTGGTGTCTTCAGATTTAGGTTTATGTGATTGTTTCTTGCTTTTTCCCATGGCACATGCAGAACAAAAATGGTCCTTTTCAAATTTGAGTCTGGGAAGACAACGTACTAGACCATGTCTAGCCAAGTGATTAATAGCAGCAAAATTCAAATAAGACAGACGACGATGCCATAACCATGACTTAGTCTTTGTGGCTTTTAACAAGAGACATATAGGAGAAGACGCTATCATATCCCTAATAGACAGAGAGTATAGGTTAGTTCCTTGAGATCCTAAGAGTAAATAAACACCTTCCAGATTAAGAACAAAGCATGTGTGTTTTCGGAAAGCTACTTCAAGATCTGAGTCGCAGAATTAACCAACTGAGAATAGATTGTGTCCTAGCCCTTCCACATAATAAACTCTTGAAATTGTGACGTTCCCTATCTGATAATCACCATACCTCATAATCTTTGCAACTTGGTCGTTACCGAATTTGACAGTACCAAGAAATTTATGAACAAAATTGGTGAGCTGAGAGCGATCTCCGATCATGTGCTTTGAGCATCTGGAGTCTAAATACCACAGAACAATTTGGACAACCAACAGTCGATAAAAGAAGAAGATAGAGCAACTGAAGTATCGGATCCCCGAGATGTACCGGGTTCCATTCTGTTAGCAGTTATAGATTTTGCAACCTTAGGTTTGCTATTTTGAACAGACTTAGGTACTTTAGGTCTCCTGGTATATACTCTAGTTACTACATGTTTTGGTGCAACTACTTCAAGAGGAATGGGAACCCTAAGTGGCACTTTATTAGTGGCGGTTATCCTAGTTAAAGGGCACACATTTTCAACTAAGGTGAAAATCCTTCTAGTGGGTTTCCATTTATATCCAACAGAGTTAAACACTTTTCCAGTAGGTTTCCATTCTTTTCTTCTTTTATTTTTGTTAGAGGTAGATTTAACACTCACATTCATATTATTCACATGATCAATTAAACGCATAGCATGATTATCATCAAACAAACATTCATTTCATACTGAACAAAGAGCCTTAGCACCTTTAACAGGATGTGTGGAAAACTAGAAGGGGGGTTGAATAGTTTACCGCTTCTTGATTTAAGGTTTATGTTTGTTTGTAAAATTTAGATTTGACTTTTTGTGAATTTAATGCTTGCACAATATGAACAATATAAGTATATGAAGTGATAAAGTAAGACAAGAGATAAGAGTAAGAATGATCAAACCACAACGCGAGGATTTATAGTGGTTCGGTAACGAAGCACCTCTTTGCCCTACTCCACTCCCCGAGCACCTAACTCGAGAGTTTTCTTCGCTATGTCAACAAACTCCCTTATGGCGGAGAAAACAGTATACAACGTTTCTTACACCAATTTACGATACAAAGCTAAATGTCGAGTTCTAATCTTAGCTAGAACCAATCTATCACAACACAACTTCACAACTTGTTCACGACTTCACAACTTCACGACTTCTTCACAACTTCAAGACTTCTTCACAACTTTAAGACATCACTTCACCACACTACTTATATCACAACTATCTAACACTACTTGGTAAGATCACTACGATCTAACTATACTTACAAAGATCGCCAAGATCTAGCTACTACACACAAATACAAGATATACAATTGATTTACAAATATGTGATATGAATGCAACGAGGTTGCAATACACACTAAGGTGTAATACTTCTTCACTTGATGATGGAAGTATTCTTCTCTTGCACTTGAGGAATTGAGCTTGGATTACTTGGAAACAAAGATTTATAATTAAATGATCAAAGGATTTTAGAGAGGATATGTGGGCTGTTTTGAGCAGAAAGAATGAGTGCAAAAGGTGATAAAATAGTAGGGAATAATCCAGTATTGATAGGACAAACTGGAGGAGCGTCGGTCTATGGGCGGTCCCCTTAAATAGGTGAGCGGTCCCCTTAAAATTAAGGGGGCCGCCCGTGTATTTAAGGGGGGCGCCCTAGACTGGGCGCTCCCCATCTTGTGCTTTTGTGTAGGGAAAATTTTCTGGAAATTTCTAGCTGTTTTAGGTCCGAAAATTTGAATTTCAAAATGTTTATTTTGAATAAAACATTTCTTTTAATTGTAGAAAATGTTTGTAATGTTTATAAAAATGTTTACAACATTTTATAAAAGTGTGAAGTTGAATAAAAATTTCCTTTGATCATAAAATGCATTAAGCATTTATTTATTCATACCTTGAAGTGATATAAATTTCGAAATGAAAATTTACTACTAATTACTTGTTTACATTTAATTTTACATTGAACGTTTTTATATTTTGTGATTATCAAAACGTAAAGATGTGAAAAATATTAGTAATGTTTTTAGGCATTATATTTTATCAACAATGTCCCCCTTTTTGATGATTACAAAATTTAAACTCATTAAATGTAAAATTAATTTTAAACAAGTATTTAGTGAGTTTCATGTCATTTATCCCCCTTTTTGTAGAATCAAAAAAAGATATCGTTAAGAATTGCTAGTTAAATCGACGGAATAAATGCTCCCCCTTGATGTGTGCTCACCCTCGTTCGAGGGCACCAAGGAATCGAGCTATGATTTTTTGGCTATAAAA
>BQNB010111950.1:0-22245 GCA_026074375.1 Tanacetum coccineum
CAACGTGATAGACTAATCGATTCCAAATAAAAGACCTCGAATGAAGATATAAAATGGAGCAAGAAAGTTAAGATGGTCGGATCGAGGTAACAAAGACCCCATAACAGTCTCCTAAAGAGACACTAGACATGAAGGTAATTGAAAAACCCCGGGTACGTGAAAAAAAACTATGAGATCTCAATAAATGATATAATGCAATGTCTAGTGAAATGTGGAATCGAAAAGAAATGAATCGACGTCGATAGCTATATATGATAATGCACACGAAAATGATCATGTAAATAAATAATAGAGCGCTAAAATGAATGTGAGGACCTTGGATTGATGAATGGCCAAAATTCAATGACGCAAGTAACTAAGAATGATTGAAATCTCTTGTGATGAAACATATACATAAATGTATAAATCTTATTGGATATACATTGGTCTTTATGAGAAAGCGAAATTAAATTATGCATAAGATACAAGTGATGCCACACATATATTTTTTCAAAGACTTGGAAATTATCATGTAGATACATGTTCACATGTGGTGGATCCGATAATGTATATTAATAATGTTTAAGTCTGGCAATGTGACAAATAATTGATTTGCGTCTAAAAGATGAATGAATAGAGCTCATGTGATGTACATATTTTATTACAAGATATAAAATGCATGAAGCATGCTGGTGAATTTTAATGCTTAAAGCTTATAAGAAAAGTTCTCGAGAACACTACTTGATTGTATTGAATTAATCATGTTTTGGGCATATGTGTAACAATCGCCTTGGTGAATATTTATTAAAGGAAGGATGCGAAAAATGATTCTATTTGCCCATGCATTTTTATATAAACATTAATATTTCATAATTATTGTGTATGTTGATGATTTAAATATTATCAGAACTCCACGGGAGGTTACAAAGGCAGTTGAATGCTTAAAGAAAGAAATTGAGATGAAAGACATTGGAAAAACAATTTTTGTTATGGATTACAAATTGAACATCTAAAGAGGTATCCTCGTTCACCAAAATGCATACACAGATAAATTGTTAAAAGGATTTTATATAGATAAATCTCATCTATTGAGCACCCCGATGATTGTAAGGACCGTAAATGTTGAAAATGACTGTTTTCAACCTACAAATGACGATGAGGAAATTCTTGGTTGAAAAGTGCCTTATTTAAGTGCCATGGGGGCATTGGTTGTTCTTGTGAGTCATACAAGACTCGTGATATCATTTCCGTTGAACTTATTGGCAATGTATAGCTCGTGTCCAACAAGAAGACATTAGAGTGGGGTGAAACAAATATTTTGCTACCTTCAAGGTACAGATATGGGTTTATATTATACTAACCCATTCGAAAGAAATCTAGTTGGTTTTGCAGATGCAGGATATGTGTTTGATCCCCATACCGGTCGGTCCCACCGTGGATATGTTTTCACAAGTTCCAATGCTGCTATTGGCGTCCCGTAAAGAAAACAATGAGTGCCACTTCATCGAATCACGCAAAGATCTTGACCATCCATGAAGCGAGTCGGGAATGCGTATGGTTGAGAAGTGTGATAAAACATATTCGTGAGTCATGTGGGATTTCTTCAGGCCAGGATACATCAAATGTAACAAAACCAAGCATATTATACCAAAGTTCTTTTTCACTCGTGACTTGCAGAAGAGTGGCGACATTATTGTTCAAAAGGTTTGTTCAAGTGATAACCAAGCGGACTTATTTACCAAGGCACTTCTTACTGCAACATTTATGAAGTTGGTTCATGGCACTGTACTGCGAAGACTCAATGAACTTAAGTGATCTAATCATCAGAGGGAGAATATACGTCAGAGGGGGAATATACGCGTTGCACTCTTTTCTCCTTAGCTATGGTTTTGTCCCACAGGGTTTTCCTAGAAAGGTTTTTAATGAGGCAACATACTCTAACATATTTAAAAGAATTATGTACTCTTTTCCCTTACTAGGTTTTTGTCCTACTGGGTTTTACCTAGCAAGGTTTTAACGAGGCATATTCTTTAAATGATGGATAGCCAAGAAGGAGTGTTATAAATATTTATTTATCATGTGGCTATCCATATTCCGTAACGTTTCAAACATTATGACTCACTAATGGTTGTACTTAATACATTGACGATTAGAGGCTTATATATAGGGTCTTGTATATATTGTAATGAAATCACTCTCAATGAAATGCAAGTCTCGATTCTCTTTACTTTCTTCTTCTTTTATACATCGGTTATATGTGTTGCTATTAGGTCGTTGTTTCACAACATGACCTTATTTTTGTGCAATGAATAGCAAAAAAGGCTAAATTTAATGCATTATTATTCATTACACTAAACACTATTCATTTATTTAAAAAGACATTACTTGTATTAATCCTTTGATATTTGATGTAAAAATAAAAAATAATTTATATAAAGAATATACCTATACGTTTCTCATCAACACGATCAAAATGAACTTACTATTGCATATCTCGGTTAACTTATATTTTTTACTTATTGCATTCTTATGTATTTTGATTGAATTAAAGTAAATTTAGTGCAACACATTGAAGTAAAATCTTTTTATTGCAGACATATTTTTTTAAATATATTTTTTAGCACTATAATAGTGCAAAATTTTAATGCTCACATTGAAGATGCTTGAATAAGAACAATGATTTTCGTTGACTTTTGTGATTTTGATTGTGTTTTTTTAGGATTAATGTTATTCCGCTATTGATGATGGTTCAAACTGATAGTGAAATATAAGGCACGTTTAAATTATCGAACTTCACAAAAACTTTACCTTTTTTTCTAGTAAAGATTAAAGTAAAAAATAAAAGTTTACTTTCCTGCCTCTTTACTTTTATCCTGGTCTCGTTTTCAAAAAGTTGAATTTATTGGCATGTTATCGTGTCATGGGGTTATCGTGCGTGTAAGGTAAAAGTAAATCGATTGCATAACATACATGTTACAGGAATGTTTTTGATATTAATGACAAGCAAAAAACATTTCAGAATATTAATGAGATCGCACAGAAATTATGAAACACTCACAAAATCAATAAGACATTGGTTTAACATATAAAACCGGTGATTTAAAACCCGGGTTGATTTGACCGGTTGAACTGGTTGATAGTGAAAAAAATCGGATCGGGTGATCGGATAGCTGGGTTGTCCGAAAATCCGGTTGAAACTTGAAAAAAAACCCCGAACGGTGTGTGCCTCGATGACTTCTGGATCATGTCAATTATAAACCGGTTTCTAAAAAACATGTGTATAAAAAATCACTAAAAATTACAGAAAGAAAGATTCTAACAAAAAACACCAACAAAAAAAACCATATGTGCTCATCAACTTCGATGATTTAGAAGGAATGAGATCGCACAGAAATTATGAAACACTCACAAAATCAATAAGACATTGGTTTAACATATAAAACCGGTGATTTAAAACCCGGGTTGATTTGACCGGTTGAACTGGTTGAACCGTGAATCGATCGGGTGATGAGAAGCTGGGTTTGACCGAAAACCCGGTTGAAACATGACCCGATGACTCGATCATGTCAATTAAAAACCGGTTTCTAAAACATTGTATAAAACACTCTAAATACATAAAAGATTCTAACAAAATACACACACCAACAAAAAACCATATGTGCATCAACTTCGATGTTTAGAAGGATATTTAACTGTCATTTCACTAAGTGAATACCTATTAACTAAGCACAACTCAACAAGTTCTCTTAGAGGAAGGAGTATGGTGGCGGTGGAGGCACGTCACATCCGACGTGGCTTCGCCACAGGCCTCGCCACCACACCACCATGGCTCGCCATGGCAAAAACCTAGCAAACTCGCCATAGCCACGACGTAGATAAAGACAAATGGAAAAAGAATATAACCGTTCGAAAAATACACAAACGAGTTGTTTTTTTTTCTTTTTTCTTTTTTTTCTTTTGATTTAAAGAATGTGTGTTTATATGTATGATGATTTTAAAAAGGAAGGTTTTTGTGTTTGATGGTTTTAAGTTGCGGGTTCTTTCTCAATGAAGAAGATGGGTTTTTTATATATATAAAATTTATATTTACATTTTAAGCCCTTATGGTTTTTCTTGTTTGTCAATTCTAGGTTTAAATTTATAATTTTGTATATAAAGTGTGTTTCTTTTTTTATAAAAAATAAATTTGTAATTTTGTATTTTTATGATTCTTATTTTATAAAAAATAAAATTGTGGGTGGTGGGGCCCAAAGGAAAAGATAGGGGTGTGTTATGAGTGAAATGATATTTTTGAGTGGGAGTGAGATGCTGATGTGGCAGCCTGTGTGTCCCAAATAAAAAGTTATGGCTTGCCACCATACTCCTTCCTCTTAGTTGTCATTAGATTCGGGATGTATATTAATCGGAATCATAAACATAATTTTCTTTGTTGGAGTACTTGGTATCCTTCATTGATTTTGTTAAGCGTGAACTAAAAATACAACTTTTGACGATTACATATTATTATATTTATTAATCAGGGGAACTCGGGTCACCCAAATGCATTTAATGTGCTGTTGGGTCGACCCGTCGGAAACCACTATTCCGGCCTGAAACCGCCGCTTCCGCCTGAAACCCGGCAAACCCGGCTGAAACCCGAATGAAATAAAATAATTGTTATTCTCCTTTTATGATAAACACGTGGCTTTCAAAACACAATATTAGTGGATTATGCTGGGTGACTCATTAAAACCATTAACAAAACCCTCAAATTAACATCCTTTTCATGGATCCTCATTCCTTTCTTCCTACCAAATTCCCATTCCATTATCAAAACACATAACCATACTGTTTTTGTTTGAAGAGTTTGAAGAGATACTTTGGAAAGAAATTGCGTGTAAGTTAACCAACATACTTTAAGTCATCACATCTAATTTATTTTAGGTTTATACGGTTTTCGATTTTGATTGGTATAGTATAAAGGCCACGGCTATAGTGTCTGTTTGATTATAAAATTTGATCTAAGTTTTTGTCTTTTGGGTGACTCTTTGGATTTATCAATTTTGATTGATGATTGTTTATATTATTGGGTTGAGCATTTTTGCCGTTTACCTGACAGATTTGAAATGTTCTCAGTCAAGAAATCATGATGCCATGAAGAAACTACTACATCAAATACGTATTATCAAGTAATATTTGAACTTTGATCTAATTTTTACATATTTGTGTAGTTCAGACTGTTTTCTAATAGCGGTGTATTGTTTCGATATAGGTTCAGCTACAGTAGAAGGTGAAACAGGAGGATGAGCAGTTTCGGCAAACGAAAGCCACTCACGAGAAGTAGTTGATGTAGGTAATACCAAATACGTATCCTGCCATTCTATGTTACTGTATTGTTTCAACCATTTTTGATAAGAAAAAAGAACCATAAGAGGTTCAGTGGTATGGTATGTGAGACCCCCAAAATGCGGAATATATTCGGGTCATGGGTCAAGGGGGTACCACGTCATCATACAATGAGCGACAAGAGGCTCAGTAGATAATTTCAAAATTCATACAGGCTTGGTGGTTGGAATGCTTAGGCAGAAGCTTCAGTTTTAGAATGGTTTCTAAGAGGTAAATTATCTTGGCCCCAAATTTATGGCTTTAAATATTCAATGTACATAAGTTATTGCTAACTTAAATGATGTTGCCACGTTAAATAAATGATTAGGTTCAATGCGTCAACGTAATATTATTATGTTTTCAAAAGCCTTTTAAGCTCTTTATTGGTGTTTGGATAAGTTATTTATACGAGCTTATATTTTTTTGGGCGGAAATAAGCTATTAAGCATATGCTTCTCAAATGAGGATTCTTGAGAATGTATAAGCTTTTAAGTCTAATTTGTGCATTGTGTGGTTATGGTCTCAAATACGGCAATTAATACATTTTTTTTTGTAATTTGTCTCATTTTTCGGTCAAACATCTCCTAATAGGTAAACATGTCAGCGTGGTCGAAACGTGTGAAACATTAAGGTCACTCGAATTCTGTATTTAGTTTTTGATGCATTCAATGTTGTTGTGCAGGCAATTATAAGATAATGTATCAAGGCCACCAGGTTCTATACGCACCACAACAAGCACGATGCAACCTGAAGACAAATAGCAGTTTGCAATTTACCTAATTTGGAGTTGCAGAAGGTGTTTCTGGAATGGGCGAATGCTGCGGTTGCGAGAATTGGTAAGGAAATTTATTTACGTTTATCATATAGAATTATTTATCAAATTAGGTAATATTAACAGACTAATAGAGTACCGAAAACACATTCAAACAAACAGGATGATGCAAAAATTAAATACTACATAAAACCAAAACTTATATATAAAGGGTTGTTTGGCATTGTGATTTTAAAGTCATCACGTGATTATCATCATGTCTGTATATTTGCTGTATACGTCAATATACCAAAGGCCACAAACACAATATGTGCAAAATAGATTATGGGTCAAAAAAGGTTTACTTGACCCAAACAAAATTTCATGTGAATACGTCATTGGTTATACATGTCTAAAATTAAGTTTGTGCATATTTGTGTTATTTAATTATTGCTTTTTAGCCACTTTCTACGTCTTATAAGACCATAATTTGTGTCAGGAAAACCTATCCCGAACACTATTTATGGACTTGCAGACGTTGCCCTCTATTATACGGATAATAATATCCCTTTACAATGCTATAAAGAACGTATCTATATGCGAGAAATAGAGTTCAGGGTAAAACAGGCTTGCTTGACCTTCCTTATTGGTTATAACTATTTTTATTATCTTTCGGCTTCTAGATACTTTCTATATCTTAATAGTTCATTATTTCTGTTTGAAAAATGATATCCCAAACAGTATCATATATTGAATGATATAACTTATGTTTCTAGGATATTGGTTTCGACCAGTGCGTCTTCTTCGTGTTATTTGAGAGGATGTATTCGGATGCATTCTCCCTCGCCGCTTTTCCCTGCCTCATGCTGAAAAAAGACAACCTCATTACGCATAATACTGTGATTATTATGTATAAGGTTAGTTTAGAGATTAGAATAAGTTTAGCTCTGAGAGAACCTACTATATGACTTGAAAAGAGATCAGACTAATTGAATAGCTTTGATAGATATAATTAAGACATGCCAAACTTTGTTTGTAGCGAGTATCGGAAAAAGAGATAAGAAAATGACGATCAACTTGAATAAGCTGATTAGCTTATAATTTTAATTTTGTCAACAACATTTATCTACAACCAGTAAATTATTTCAAATGTGTTATGCGACAAGCTTTAAGTATCTTTGATTTATCTATTCTTATATGTCATTGTCAAGGTTCTTGATTTTGCGGAAAAGCTGTTACTAAGAGATGCTGATGTGGCTTATGGTAGGGTGGATGACATGAAGAGGTTGGGTTGCTTGAATGAACCTGCAGTACCTCACATTCTTAAGAAACCCTATGCTCTTCATGAGATATGCGTAAGTGACTTCTTTCATTTTACTTTTTGAAATTCATTGTTGCATTATCTACAGCAGATTCAAGCATGGTATCCACCATTTGATGATGTACAGATGAACGATAATTCCTTCGCAGCATATATATCGATAATGTCTTATTTCATTTTATTTTGACTTCCCGGTTATTGATTTAGAATCTTATTTTTAGAGGTATTGAAGGTTCTTATGGAAGCACAATCGGAACTTTCAATGACATTGATCAAACAAACACCATGACATTACACAATCCTGCTAATTTTTTAAAGGCACACACTCCTGCTGATTAAGGACATATAGATTCACAAAGCAACGTTGCAACGTCACCAACAAGACGTGAAGTCAGTAAGGTTAGTGCGACATCGTCTATATACCTTGGCATGTATATTAATGTGGGTTGCAATTCTTTAGGGCCGTAATTTAAAATAAATTACAGTATGCCTCGGGAGCTTGAAAAGTCGCGTGCTTAGATGACTAATGCTTAAAAAGGGACTCGGACGACAGCGGATCCAAATCCAGGTAACACAGTTAGATGCGTTTAGGATAAAATACCAAGTCGGTTTTGCCCTCCAGATAACTGTAAATGAACTAGGTAGGGCAACATCAACTTGATACATTTAATTACATATAACCTATACACATATAGTATCCTCCATACTTGATGCCTATAAGCGTATATCTTGTATACTTTTTTAGGATCAGATGTGTATTGGGGCTTTTTGTGATAGTTTGCGGCTTAGGACATTAGAAAAAAAGACAACTACCCGGAAAGCATCCATTGTTATATCTTGATGCGGATAGTTTTTCTAAAAGTTCTAATTAATATAATGTACTATGTTAAGTTGGCTTATATAATATACATTTAAAAAGGATTTATGGGTTTATAAGCTTATCTATTTTCAGCTTATGTAACATAAGCCCCATTTTTTTGGCTTATGTTAAGACTTCACGTGCTTTAAAAAGTTTCAAAATAAGCCGGAAAAATAAAGCTTATAATACATAAGCCTAAAACAGATAAGTTGATAAACATAAAACAGTTAAAGTTGAATAAATACGCTTAAACAAACACCTGCTCCTAAGTTGATATTGTTTCATCCATGTTTGTTTTGGCTTATATAGCCAGCCTACGGCTTATATGGTTTTAGGCTTATGTTTCATAGGCTCACTTTTATGACTTACTTTGAAACTTTTCGGCTTATATAAGTTTATTATGTCGTTTAATAATATAAGCCGAAAAAAAAAAAAGTTTCAAAAATAAGCCACAAAAGTTAAGGCTTTTTATTTTATTTTAATTTTTTTTTTTAATATATATGTTTTATTTAATTTTATTACTTTCTTTTTAATATGATTATTCTTTTTAATAAATTTTTTTTAATGTATGTATGATTTTTTTATGAATTTTTTATTATATTGAGTTAAATTTTATATGATTTTTTATTATGGATTTTTTATTGTAAACCATAAGCCCAAAACCAAAAATAAGCCTTAATCCCAAAACATAAATTGTCAGTTAGCAATGACCTATTTTAGTGATAGAATAGAAACTTTTTTGGGCAATATGTGAGGGGGAAAAATGATAATTAGCGATTATCTTGAAAACTGGAATTAACATTTTTCTTTAGATCAATATTTCTTTTGGTATTTTTTTTTTCTCCCCCTAGTGATTGTTGTGTATAGTAAACTATTAAATTATTATAACTATGATAATTTAGAGGTTCTATTATAGTAGTTTAATATAGTAGATGTTAACGTAACTACTAATAATACCCAAAACCTATAAATAATGCATCCCAAGACATGTTTTGTTAGCTATTGATCCCAGATGAATGCTATTTTTCCGTCTCTATCACCTTGAACTATCAAAACTTTATCTCCAAATGGAATTCGCACGATCTTCTCATCACAAACGATCACCGCATGATGGTTCGCTAACCAATCCATTACTTTTATAGAGATGGCAATATAGATGGATTAAGCATGCTGGACAATAAGTCAAAATCCTAATTATTGTATTTCTTAACTTTCTCTGTAGGTGGGTGATCGAGAACATTTGACCAGATGAGTTTGAGAACGACGATTTCATACCAGACGATCTTCATGACAATAAAGAGGATGGGCCACACATCGAGGATGGGAAGCAAAAGAAAAGAAGCAAGAATAGGTACATTTTGTTTGTGTATTGCTATATATAAATTATTAATGCCTTTTTTGTTTTTGTAACTCCTGCTTTGTCATATTGAAAGATCAACTAAAAATGTGGTTCTCGATGACGATGATTGTGAACTCATCGAAGAAAGCAACCTTGCATTTCGTCGGGCAACAAGTGAAAGCTGTAAGCTGTTGAAGAAAGCTAGGTCTGACGTTGGCGCAAGACCATTAGTGGAGTAGCATCTTTACTATACATTAGTTCCTTTTTTGTAAGGTATGTCCAACATCAATAAGAGCAGCATCTTTACTGTACATTAGTTTGGTCATGATCTGACTAATATTGATGATTGCAGAACTGAGAAATCACAGGTAATGCTAGGAATTAGATGTGCCAACAGACAACTGTCAGCCGCTGTTATATAAGGCAAAGTAGTGTATGTTTGGGCTGCATAAAAAGCATGAAGTGAAATTACCAGATTACACGCGATTAGTGTCTGCACACATATACCAACCTCACAAGATCAATGGGAGGATTACTGGAAGTAAAAGAAAAAGGTCTTCAGGTTTCAAGTGACTTTTTTTCAGATTGTTACAATTCGGTCCGTTTCCTTTGAAAAGTTTCAGCTTCAGAATTCTGTTTCAGCTTGAGATTTTTTTTGTTTGGTCAGGATTGGTTATTAGCATCTATTAGGAATCAGATTGTTGATGTAGCTGGGGAGTCTGCACATACACTTTGTGTTGGGGTGATTAATATCGTAAGTTTTCACAATTATGATGCTTAAACCAAAATCAAGATGATCGAGGTAGAAACTGCCTTATTGGTAAGTTTTTGTTTGCTAAGATACTGTATATTCATGTTTCAGATATTTAAAGTTCATAGGTGTATTCTCAGGGTGATGGGAATGGAAAGGGTACATGGCCGTTTCAGGCGCTTATTCAGATAAAGAAGCAGAGAACTAAAGTAGGGGATGCACCCAAGGAGTCTCCCTGATGTAAGGCCGAGTACACACGATCTTACGAGTTCAGGTGCTTGCATTTGAAACATGCTAAAAACGTAAAATCCGTCTCAAGACTATATGTATAGGTGATCAGATCACTTATTTCATTTTTTACGTTTCGCCTGCAAGTATACGATTTTCTTCACCTGTATTGCATTGAATTACACCCAAAATGGAATATTGTTCAGGTCAACTGGAAAGCGTGCGGCTAAAGCAATTCGCTTTATACATAAAATGATCAACTAACATTATGTAAATGCTCTTCTACAAAAAGATTTATTTGTAAGTAATCTTACATGCACCAAAATATAACCAAACTTCATAATACTTGGCTAACGTGGTGAAATAAATGAACAAATGAAGAGGGAACACTACAACATTCCTGTTTCAGAAATATATTTATTGGCAAACGTTTGGCTTCTTCATAAATAAGCACGTTTAGTCCCAAACTGCTTACTAGAAATTGCTTTTTTTAGGATGTCACAGTTGTGGGTGTCAGTATTGAAAGCAAATGGGTGCTACGGCTTGGAAGAGGCACATCAGGTAATTTTTTTTTTCAAATGATTGTAATATAAGTAATGTGTACTCAAATGCATATAAGGGTCGTTTGGCAATGTGTGTCTTAAAAAGATCATATTATACAAACATATGCATTTAAGATTTATAGTCATTGGGCTTAGTTTTTATTCTTCACTGGTCGATATCCATGAGAGGCTTTCTATACCCGAGGCGCAATTGCTACAAGCAATCAGTGACGGAATGGATGTCCAAGGTAACAAACAAATTTTATGGTAAAAATACAATCCTATTAATGGCATAAGAGTGTTATAGTTAATTATTAATGTTTATGAGTAAGCAAGATAGTAAGTTGGAAATTTTAGGCCGATGCAACAAATTTCGCCATTTGGTAAGTAGAAACGATAAGTGTGACATGAGGTTAGGCGACAAGGACAATCCTAACCCAAGATAATGTGGTAATTGATATATGTTACAGGTGTATGAATACCAATACGGAAACATGGCCTTTCGTTCATCGACAAAAAATACGAGGTCTCCAAGAAGAAAAGAAAGGGATGTGTAGCAGACTCCGCATCTCATTCAGTGGTGGAAGTGGAGGGTGGAAGTGGAGAAGTGAGATGAGAAACTGGCTAATTTTTTTTCATGGATAACATTTTTAACCTATACATATACTGTCAGTTGCGATGTATTATTGTTAAGCATTTGTATTTGACAATATCAAACACACCTAGGTTTGTATAACTTTGTGTTGTTTTTTGCATTTGGCACTCTGTATTTTTTGTAGTTAACCAAACGACTGTTTCCGTATAGTGCCTCGAGATAAATAAACCCCGCGCTTCACAGCGGAGCGCGGGTTACAAACCTTGTTCATGTTTATATTTGAGATACCTCTTTAATAAAGTATAAGGAACAAATTATTATTTTGCTAAGATAAGAAAATGCACTCATTGCAACAACCACTTACATATTATACCTTTATATATAAAAGGTAAGATTGCCTCCCCGAGGAGGCATTAATGCTTGGGTAGACCGGGTTTTCCCTGGTCCGGTTTGGTTTTCCTTCCTCTCTACCCGGGTTTATCTATTATGCTCTCATTTGACTCCACCTGTAATTCATTGATGCTACGCGTTTTTATCTCTCATATATCCCCATTCCACCGCTTCCCACCAGATCCCCATTCCACCAGGCGAATAATTATCATCACTTGCTGTAGAAACGACGGACAATTCATTCAGTTTAAACGATTTGTGTTTAAAGGTATTTATGATTTTTTGAAAGTTAATTCTTTGCAATTACTTATGAAAACTTAGGACTTGAGTTAGAAATTGGTAGATTTTTAATACAAGAGTATTATAAATCATAATTAGTTTTTTGTTGTTGCCAATTTCTGTTTTTTGATGGAATTTTGAGATGGGTTTTTGTTGACATGCAAAAGATGTAATTAGTGTTCAAGCTATGAGTTTTAGTTTATAATGGAAGGTGGCTTTGGTATGGTGTGTGCTAATGACTGAATTTTTTTGTTACAGCTTGGCAAAAAATGGAAGGACGGGTGAGAGCGAGAATTGCTTGCCTTAGCAACCTCCATAAGCCATGATAATTATCGCAAGTGAAAAAATAGCAATTTTGAATGTGGCAGTCTATGATAACTCTGAACGGCTTCGATTAAGATGAGACCATCCGTATCTTGGCGGGGCGACCTACTATGGCCACAGCCATGGCGGACGTGTCCTCTTTAATCTATTGTTGGCCTGTTTGGTTGAAACGCCTAGGCTGATGTCATGAACTTTAACTCCTAATGCAGTGTACGGAGTTTTGGTTGCATTGCTTAATCTAGAGAGTGTTTGAGTATCTTTTTAAGGATGATAAAGAATGTGCCGATTTGTAAGTCAGGTTTGGTTCACTATACATCGTTATTGTGAGACTGACATGGATTTTAGAATCTTTAACTAAAGGCGTAAACATCCGTGTTTTGGCAGGGTAAACTTTTTAGTTTGCAACCATTGCGGATGTCTACGCTTTTTTCGAAACTAAAGTGCATAGAATATCTAATGCACTTCGGCCAAAGGCGTAACCATTCGTGTTTTGGTCATGCCATATCAGCTATGGCAAATGTAACATATAGTAACCATTTTGGCAGGACAAAGTACCAACTTTGGAGCCATTGTAAATGCGACTTTTTTCTTGGATGGTCACTCCTGTTGGACCTTTAAAGCTTGCATTTTTGGAATGAGTGTTATAGTATTGGGTTGTCAATACGTGATTATTGCGTCATAGTGGGGTGTTAAGCTTATTTAAGCTTGCACACGGCGGACGTGTGTCAATTTAATGTTTATGTGTACCACTCCAGGATAGAGTAGTGGAGGCTAGACGGTGTGTACTCCTGTTGAGCCTTTAAAGCCTGCATTTTGGACATGAGTGTTATAGTATTGTGTGTCAATACGTGATTATCTGCGTCATTGTGGGGTAAGCTTATTAAGCTTGCAGCCACGGCGGACGTGTGTCAATTTAATGTTTCGGGTTTTCCCTGGTCCGGATTGGTTTTCCTTCCTCTCTACCCGGGTTTATCTATTCTGCTCTCATTTGACTCCACCTGTAATTCATTGATGCTACGTGTTTTTATCTCTCACCATATCCCCATTTCACTGCTTCCCACCAGATCCGGTACGTATCCTATAAAAGCTATCACAATCATTAATAGTAAGATTACAACTCCTACACACCGAACAAATTCCCTAAGACTGCTATAACTCGCATGATATAGACCATAAAAAAGTACTTTGTTTTCTTAAGGGGTATTTGTATTCGCTTATTCTCTGAGCTTATTTTGAACTTATGAGATTCGTTGTGAGTGTATGTGATGGTTTTTTCACTCGCTTATCTAAAAAATAGGCAATCCTAAACACCCTCTTATTGATGTTATGCCTTTTTTGTAACACTTTCGCTTATGGTATATAAGCCGAGTCGACCGGATAACGCTTAAAATTTGCTTATGGTATATAAGCCGACTCGAATTGCCTTATAAGATATAAAATATTGACAATTCTAGGCTCTTCCCACTATGATAATAGTAACAGGTTGATATTGGAACCTTGCCCTTAGCTGCAAATTAGCTTTGATTTCGTAATAAGCTGGAAGTGAAGTTAGACTTATATTCGTATCTTAGTGTGGCAGCACCAAGGCGTGCTTGCAGCCATGGTGGGTCAGACACCGTTTTAAATATGGAATGTGATGCGATGTGAATGCGTATTTGATAATACCTATTTATAAAATTGCTGTCACTTTGTTATATGCGATGATGATACTTATGTTGTGCGTTCGTTTCAGGTGACACCGACCTGTTTCTTGGCATGACATCACCGTCAAGATGGTGTTTGCAGCAATGGCGGGTTGGCTACCCTTTAACTGATACCACACTCGCACGTCTGAGCCAAATAAGTAACATTTTTTGGTATTTCAAGTGCCACTGGAAATTTCAAATTTGCTCATAAGCCGCAAAATATGGACAGTTCTAGGCTCTTCCCTCTATGATAATAGTAACAGATTGATATTGGAACCTTGCCCTTAGCTGCAAATTAGCTTTGATTTCATAATAAGCTGGAAGTGAAGTTAGACTTATAACTGTATCTTGGCGTGGCAGCACCAAGGCGTGCTTGCATCCATGGTGGGTCAGACACCGTTTTAAATGTGGAATGTGATGCGATGTGAATGCATATTTAATAATACCTATTTATGAAATTGCTGTCACTTTGTTATAGGTGATGATGATACTTATGTTGTGCGTTCGTTCCAGGTGACACCGACCCGTTTCTTGGCATGGCATTGCCGTCAAGATGGGGTTTGCAGCCATGGTAGGTTGGCTGCCCTTTAACTAATACCACACTCGCACGTCTGAGCCAAATAAGTAACATTTTTTGGTATTTCAAGTGCCACTGGAAATTGTTGTTACTGTGACGGTTAGAATTGGCGCCTCAGATTGAGGGGCGTTTGGATTAGGATCCGTTTTGATCAAGGGTGTAGTTCGGTGGGATCAGAAAACTTTTTTTGATTCCTGAAATACAGGTGTCAGAATTTACAATCAACTATTTAAACACCAAGATCGTTCCCCCGAGGCATCATAAACGTTTTCCTAGCGGGTTCTCTCAATCCACATCCTTGAAGAGGCGGGGAGACGAATTAGGTATACTGTCATTCCAATGTTATTTTTTTGTTTAAAGTAATTATAAAGATGAAACTCACATCAGTTTCATGTGCGGTGGCAAAATAGGCAAAACACATTTTGCAAATGCAAGAGCTTTAAAGCCAGTTATCCATTGAAAAGGATTTATAGGTTCTATACATGACTTACGCATGTATTTGGGGTTAGTCTTTACCAAATGTTGAACGAAAAAATTGCCTTTAGTTGTATTCCTACAATATACCAAATACAAAATCTCAACAACAAGAATGCCTAAACTGTAAGATGATAATTTCAAAAAGTCGCTTTCTTAGACTATTTTAGTGCAGAAAACCTCATTTCTGGGACTTCTTGCAACTGTTTTTTGACACGCATTTTCTTTTCTCAGGAAATAAACTAACGTCCCTAAAGTGTTGAGAGATTTGGCGTGATGTAAACATGGTAACCCCAAGTTCAGGTAGTCATCCTATAGATACATCCTATAGATAGAACACATTGCATCGATGCATGTAAAAATAGGTGTTTTAAATCGACTATGTTACATGTCACATTTCCACATGTTGCGTATTCTAAGCGTGTTCGTTTCTGTTAACAGTTCCTGACCACGTACCACCACCCATGCTTATTCAGCAATCAACTTCCATCGTTATAGTTTCTCAGCAAAAAAATCCGAATGTGGGCAACATGTTTGACAATAGATTTTCACACCAACTTCCGAACATAACTGGTAAGCTGCTATCCTCATATTTTATATCCTTGGCTTTTATGGACTCTTTACACCTTTGCTTTTAAACGTCTACTTCTGATGTGTGGCATATTTTTTTCTCAGAATCTGGACGACACTCGGCGAGCAAACAATATTGTCCACATGTGAACCTTCTGATTCCGACACTCACAACGTGTGTGCCAGCAGAATAGTGAAAAGGTATAAAGGAAAATACCAGGTAAAGTTACATTAGCATTTTGTCTTCTTTCATGATTAGCCATTTACCCTTCTCTAAAATACGTTTATTTTAGTTCTTCTCAATATAGGTAAAGAAGCATGAACGTATTGGGTAGCCTTTAATGTCATATGGTATGTATCGGGTACAAACAAAAATGACGTCATTCAAAGCGTTGGTTGTAGTTTATATGAATATCCCATGCCTGATTCAAGGTTTAATCCTGCCATAAAAGGGATTGACTTCGATCAACCACATGTTATACAACATCCACCGATCTATCCTGGTACGTTTAATTTTACGTCTCTTAAACATTCAATCGATTTCAATAAAAATATATGAGTTTTGGCTTTTGCATCTACGACCTATAAAGTCCTACCAAACTTAGAACCTTTGATGATTGGGATTGTAAACTTTTAGTAATTTATATTATTGGTCTTTGCAAAGCATATTAACTTATATCTTTTGTGTGTGCAGGTGACCGGTACTTGAGATAGGCTGAACCGTTGGTCATCGAGCCTTTGGTCAACTAAGGCATAAGCCTTTTCGGTCAATATTTATTTTTCCCTTAGTTGGCGGAGTTTCGGTATGTTTTATTGCCAGATTTAATATGGTTTATTGTGTTTCTCACCTATATACTTATATATAAGACGACTTTGGTTATGATATTTGCAGGTTTACGGGTGTTTGGCTCAGTGGGTATTGGGCGTTTAGCACATCAGGTATGCTCTTCTTGCAGTTATTTAGATTTTCGGCACAGTGACTTTTATCAGTCTTGGGGCTGCATTTTGATGTCTGCACAGTTAGGGAGTCGCATAAGAACTTTTTAAAAAGGGGACAACCGTGTATTCATTCTGTGACAACTAAACCAAATGATTCCTTCTAAACACAAAAGTTTAACCTTAAATTAGACACTAAAGGACCAACTTCAAGAAGCCGCTGACATGTCAGCAATATTAACAGTTGTAACATTGGGAATGTAAGTTCAATTGCTTCCACAGTTTGATCAATGTTGGATTTAAACTAATTTGGAGTGGCAAATATTGAACAGGTTCTATGCTGTTGTTGCTAAAACGGCTTTCAATGGCGAAGGACAACAAATCTTGCATCATTTATGGTACACTTTTTTATAACCTTTTTGCCATTTTGTTATACAATAAAATGAACTCCAAAAGATAATAGGGTGTAAAATATTTAACCTTTTTTTAGTTCATTGAAAGTAGGGGTAATGGATGCCGTGCATCGAGTTAAACCAATTAAAGGTTTAAAAATTGTGTCCAGTTGTCATTTTAGCATCTTAAATTTTAAATTTTAAAAGAGTTGCAGCAAACAAGAATGGACTAGAAAATAAGCTATATATATTACACAGACGCTGGCCCGAAGTCTATAATTATTAGAATAGAGAAAAGTTAAGCCATACAACAGTTTGTAAAATCATTTTTACTTGCTTAATAAACTGTTTCTATTTACAGTGCTCAGGCGAATCTGACATTAGTGATTATTTTTTAAGGTTGTACATTGTGTTATGGATCATTTGCACTCGGACAGAACATTGATAACTTATGAGGCCGAGGTAAGTAATCAAGACAATTATTTTAGTTGTGAACCAGATTTGTTGGTCTAACCAGTAAATGACATTGGAATTTTGATAAGATCGCATGTTTGAAGTCATAGCTATTTGCAGAATTGACAGGCAAAAAGGCTGTAAATATGTGGTGCGGCTGATGTACGTTTTCTTCATGATCTTGCTTATATCCCTGAATCCCAAGAAAACCAAAGCCAACCGTAGGTGTTTGACCAAGCATCATTTGCTGGAACATTTGTTGCATATATAGATTTAATGTATCCTTTTCTTTCGTGTTTATGTGTGTTGGCGAAAGATTGTACAAGACTTTTGTCACTACTTTATAGACTAAACTACCAATGAGTTCAAACATCATTTGCTGGAACATTTGCTGCAATCAGATTGTACAAGGCTTCTGTTACAAAGCTTTTTCAGACAACACCCCTCATAACCAAACCGCTTTCTTCGTCGACATGCTTTCACCAAATAATATCACGCAACGCAAATAAACTAAATAAAGAACACCTCAATGAAAACGAAAAACCTCGCGCTCCGCAGTGAAGCGCAGGTTAAAAACCTTGTTATCAATCATTCAGCAATCCAAACCGTTTAACACTCCTACACCTCCGGTCAAAGACACGATGGTAATATTGCTATTGAATCTTCGAACCACGCCTTTTTCGAATGTAATATTGCTAAAGAGGTGTTTCGTAAGATTACTCGATGGTGGGATATTTCTTGTATGGAGGTGTCTTGTTATGAAGATTGGTTAACATTGCTCCTGAACCTTCCTCTACATTCAAAGCATAAGCATCTTCTTGAAGGTGTGTGTTACATTTCATGGTGGCTTATATGGATTTTTCGCAACAAATCTATATTTGGTTCGGATCCTCCTTTGAAATCATCGTTGTTTGATGATGTCGTGGCTCGTTCATTTATTTGGTGTCGTTATAGATGTAAAATTTCCTTTAGTTGGATAGATTGGCTTAAAAACCCTCATCTTATATCTTTGTAATTTCTAGCTCCTTGCTAGTGTTTTTTTTTATAAAATTCCGCCGTTCAAAAAAAAAGACACGATGGTACATAGCTTCATTAGTCTGATCAACAAAGGGTGCGTTTGGTATATGGGGATTACTTTAGGTTTAAGAAATCAAAGAAGAAAACTACGTTTATTTAGACATTTCGGATTAGGATTTAAGAATTACCCCCACTGACAAGAACTATATCAAAAGTATACTAGCTTTCCAGGATTTGAAGTATTGGTGAGCAACAACTCACACTTCACTCTCATCTCTTTTCTTTTAATATTGAGTTAATTGCATAAATGGTCCCTGTGGTCTGTCGGGTTTAACGAAAAAGGTCCATAAACTTCTTTTTCCCGGATCCTTCCCCAACGATTTCACCTATCGGTTTAACCCTTGAACCAACATTTTCGTCACTTGACCGTTAACCTTTATGGTATTATGTCTTTTCAAATATTTTTACGAGTAATTTGCATAATGGTCCTATGTGGACTGTCGGGTTAAAAGAAAAAGGACCCAAACTTTTTTTTTCCCGGTAATCCCATCCCTAACGTTTCACCCGAATCGTGGTTAGTCCCTATGACCCAATTTTTCCCATGTTGTTTGACCCGAGTTAATTTGATGGTTAGTTGTATAGAAATGACAAAATACCCCTGCCTTGTTTCCGAAATGAACCTTGTGGTTTCTTGTGTTTTCAGAAATGGTCCCTGTATACAGTTAATTATTATATTTCCTTTTATTTGCTTTTTAATTTTTTAATTTATTTTATTTCTATCTTTTAAAAATTTAACTTTTTATACAAGTTCCATTTATGTTTATACCGTTATTTTAGGTTTGGAACATTTAATTTTTTAAGCTTTTCGGACATTTATATGTTTTTCCGTTCGTTTTTTGTAACGTTTTTTTAACCATCCAGGTTTTTGTACATTTTGTCCATTTTGTTCTTTTAAACTGTTTTCATACGTCACGTTTATTAATATTTTTCCCTTGAACTTTTTTAATGTTTCATACATTCTTATACGTTTTTTAACGCCTTTATACATTTTCATCCGTTTTTATACTTTTCTACGCTTACATCTGTCTTTTAATATCCGTTTCATATGTATTTTAAACGTTTTCGAACGTTTCCCAGTTTTTTGTTTTTTTTTACGTTTTAAAGTTTTTTCTAAAGTTTTGTGTACGTACGAAAACAGATAAAAATAAAAAAAATTAAAATTAAAAAAATAATAAAAAAATTAAAAAATAAAAGTATAATAATAATAAAAAAAATAATATAAATAATAAAAAATTAAAAATAATAAAAAATAAAAATAAAAATAATAAAAAATTAAAAAATATAAATAAAAATATATAAATAACGAAAAGTTTTTAAAAATTATGTAAAAATTTAATGAAAAATTCTCGGTTAATTTTTAACGAAAAAATTTCGGCCAATTTATCGTCACCAAGATTGTAGATGGTCTAATAAACCCTTCTTGAATATCCTGGATTTTTCATCTAATTCCATGAACAAAATCTCATTTTAACTCAAGTATATAAAGTAACCCCACCCATCACTAACTCAACCAAACACACTTATAAAAAAACGATCAGATGCAACAAATTTCTTTCACCCACTTGCGGGTCCGTATTATAACTATGATGATGTCATCATTTGTGTTACTTTAGATTGTTATGTATGTATTTTCATGTGTAGACTAGCCATGCTTTCAAACCCGATTCGACTTGACTGGGTTTAGAGTTAATTGCATAAATGGTCCCTGTGGTCTGTCGGGTTTAACGAAAAAGGTCCCTAAACTTTTTTTTTCCCGGATCCTGTCCCCAAGGTTTTCACCCGTATCGGGTTTAGTCCCTTGACCAACATTTCCGTCACTTGACCGTTAACTTTATGGGTATTTTTGTCTTTTCAAATATATTTACATTAAAACCTATATAACTTTAAAAATATGGTCCATGTGGTTTATGTGATATCATATATTTAGTCCTTCATTTTTTTAATATTTTTTTCAACTTTTTAATTAATGTATGTTAATTTTTATTTTTTTTAAATTTATGTAAGAATATTTAAAATTTTCGGTAAAAAAATTTTTTGAAATGTTTTAAAAAAAAATTTCTCGAAATGTTTTAAAAAAAAATTCGAATTTTTTTTTTCAGCCTTTATTTTCTCGAAATGTTTTAAAAATAAAAATTTACCGAAAATTTTAAATAAAATTCTATTAAATTTTGACGATAAATTGGCCGAAATTTTTTCGTTAAAAATTAACCGAGAATTTTTCATTAAATTTTTACATAATTTTTTAAAAACTTTTCGTTATTTATATATTTTTATTTATATTTTTTAATTTTTTATTATTTTTATTTTTATTTTTTATTATTTTTAATTTTTTATTATTTATATTATTATTAAATTTATGTAAGAATATTTAAAATTTTCGGTAAAAATTTTTTTTGAAATGTTTTAAAAAAAAATTTCTCGAAATGTTTTAAAAAAAATTCGAATTTTTTTTAAAAAAAATTTCTCGAAATGTTTTAAATTTATGTAAAAAAATTCGAATTTTTTTAAAAAAATTTCTCGAAATTTTTTTTTTTTTTTAAATTTCTCGAAATTTTTTTTTTAAAATTTATGTAAGAATATTTAAAATTTTCGGTAAAAAATATTTTTGAAATGTTTTAAAAAAAAATTCGAATTTTTTTTTAAAAAAATTTCTCGAAATGTTTTAAATTTATGTAAAAAATTCGAATTTTTTTATAAAAATTTCTCGAAAATTTTTTTTTAAAATTTATGTAAGAATATTTAAAATTTTCGGTAAAAAAATTTTTTGAAATGTTTTAAAAAAAATTTCTCGAAATGTTTTAAAAAAAATTTCTCGAAATGTTTTAAATTTATGTAAAAAAATTCGAATTTTTTTAAAAAATTTTCTCGAAATTTATTTAAGAATATTTAAAATTTTCGGTATAAATTTTTTTTGAAATGTTTTAAAAAAAATTTCTCGAAATGTTTTAAAAAAAATCGAATTTTTTTTAGAAAAAATTCTCGAAATATTTAAATTTATGTAAAAAAATTCGAATTTTTAAAAAAAATTTCTCGAAATTTTTTTTTTAAATTTATGTAAGAATATTTAAAATTTTCGGTAAAAATTTTTTTTGAAATGTTTTAAAAAATTTTTTCTCGAAATGTTTTAAAAAAAATTCGAATTTTTTTTTTAAAAAAAATTCTCGAAATGTTTTAAATTTATGTAAAAAAATTCGAATTTTTTAAAAAAAATTTCTCGAATTTTTTTTTTTAAAATTTATGTAAGAATATTTAAAATTTTCGGTAAATTTTTTTTTGAAATATTTTAAAAGAAATATAATAATTAACTGTTACAGGGACCATTTCTGAAACACAAGAAACCACATGGATCATTTCTGAAC
>BQNB010111951.1:7984-22245 GCA_026074375.1 Tanacetum coccineum
AAAGTGATGGAAGCTTTTCAACTTTAATGTGTATGAATATGACTATTGTGATTATTAGTTGCAATAATTTGTTTTTTTTTTGATTTATAGACTAGAAACATAAAACATGTGTCAAACACCTGATTATTCCAACTTCAGATTCAAGAAGCACAAGCACTCCAAACAGTATGCATTTTGTTACAACAAGTTATGTGATTCTCGTTACTTAGATATCATATAGTCAATTCCAAAACACACATCCCAGCACCCGCAGAAGGTCATAATATCCATAATTATTAAAAATAACCATTGTATGCAATATTTTTCACCAGCTTTAAGGAACAACTTTATACTAAAAGATTTTGTGCCTTTCGAACAGACTTTTGGGCAATTTTTTGACCCATTCAACCTGTTACAGTTTTAGCTAATTTCATAAAGTATACCCATATGTACCAGGTTAACTATAATATTGGTTAAAATTGCCACCACTATAGAATATGGGTTTTTTGTTTGGGATTTGAGGATTTAGGGGATAATCATTCACTAGTAATGCCTATAATGCTTTATAATGTGGCAAACTTCTTGCATTTTTAAAGGAGTGACTCAAACGGAACGTATGTATCACATCTCCTTGCATTTTGTCATTTGACTATGACTGCTAACTGGGCAGGTCAAGCAGGCAGGTTAATGGGTCAAAATGTCAGATGATTGCTAATGTAGCATTTTCCTACTGAATTGTGATGAAGCTGGAAAAGAGTCATGTTGTGAAAAGAAACTGAATTGTGAGGATAAACTTTATGTGTTTTATACTATGTTTTGCGAACCTTGTAGCATTTTGGTTATCGAATGTAGGAATAGCAACATCTGTTATGAAAATTGATATTTATTATTGCCGCTTTATGTTCAGTCGTTTATATAATGAGACGGATGCAGGTTTCAGATAGACTTGAGAAAGAAAAGAAGGCGTACGGAAAGATATTTTGAAGGGGAACCATTTTGTCACTAATGAGGTATGCTGGTTCACTCGATTATTTTGGTTCAGCTATTTAAGATATTGTTAGTATATAATTCTAATTTCTATGCTTATTTGCTGGACTCGTAATTTTCATATACAACGACCTGTTTGTAGACGTAAAGCATTGCACAAGTTATACAGCTCATTGGGTATCTTGGTTGAATCAGAACACGTAAAGCGTATTTTTCATTTCTTTTTGTTTCATTTTTCAATGGTCCGAGTGGATCCATGGAATCAGACTAACTAGGATTCGTGCTTTACAAACCTTATATTTGCCATGTGCAGAGTGTACTTAAGCCATCGTAATTGACACTAAGTCGAACACCTTGAATCGAATCCTTTATATGTGCTTTTATATTGAATTTGTAAACCGAGTGTATGCCATTTTTGTAATATACTGTGATGTGTAGAATGAACTTTTTGCAAAACCACTATCTTAGAATGGTTCCAAAAAATGATTGTGTATTATAATTTGAAAATTGACTCCCACGCACCACACCATATGCTAAGATGATTAAATAAAACACAAAACATGGTTCTTATATGGATTGGTTCTTTCAGCTTGCTACAAATCAGCTAGACAAAACATAGTTCTTATATGGATTTTGATCGTTCCACTATAGTTTAGCTCATGTTTTTCCACAACTGTCCCATATCATCAATTACGTGCTTCTTTTTTTCTTTTTCTTTTTTTTGCAAGCAAAGTGGATGGGGGAACATTCTGTGGTCTCTTTGAGGCTATTCCATGAAGGGTGCGAGGTATGTTTTATTCTTATAGACAATGCTAAAAGGTAGACTGACAGTTACTTGGTCAATGTTTCTGAATAAATTACCTGATTGGGAACTCACGGGAAGAATTTCTATGGGATTCAAAGATGATTAAGATGAAGGCTGCTGATTTGAAGTCAAAAGAGGTAGGTTCAAATATGATCCAAATATGACGGGTCTGAGGTCTCTGATAAGCTTCATCCAGGAAGCTGGTGCGGGATCTGCTCATTATGGGGCAAGCTTATACATTCCAGAAAGACGAGACAAAATAGAGAAAGACCATGAGATTAAGATTTCCAGAAGTAAGTTTTTGTGAAGCTATTTATTTTTAGTTTCGCTTTTGCTGATGGACATATTAGGGCATCCATGAGTATAATCAGTGCATCGTCATACGTATGTATGGCAAATGTTTAAGGCGTCTGTTTAAAATGATTTAGGGCATCTATTAGGGAATCTGTTTGGTTCAGCTATTTATGCAAATGACTAAAAATAAATAAGTTGTCCTCTAGTAGTTGCTGGTGTTTGGTTTGATATGGGTGACCATGATAGACAAGGTATGGATTTCAATAAAAGTTTTGTTTTGAGTGTTATTATGTAATTATGGTTAGAATGCAAATCATTAGATTTATGGCATTTGTTTGTTTAAAAATTAGGGCATATGTTTGTTAAAAAATTAGGGCATATGTTTGCTAAAAATTTAGGCCATGTGTTTGTTAATATTAGGGCATCTGTTTCAGGGCATGTATTTAGTTGATTTTAAGCATATGTATGGCAAATGTTTAGGGCATCTGTTATAAATGATTTAGGGCATATGTTATAAATGATTTAGGGCATCTTTTAGGGCATCTATTAGGGCATCTGTTTGGTTTAGCTGTTTATGCAAATGACTAGAAATAAATGAATTGTCCTCAAGTAGTTACTGGTGTTTGGTTTCATATGGGTGACCGTGATAGACATGATATGGATTTCAATAAAATTTTGTTTTGAGTGTTCTTATATAATTATGAGTTTTGACAATGCAAATATTAGATACAAGCATTTGTTTTGTTAAATCAGATTAGAGAATCGTTTGTTAATATTAAGAGAATTTGTTCCCATGATTTCCCATGGCCTATATTTAGTTAATTAAAGCTATTTATTGGCAAAATATTTAGGCATTCTGTTTTAAATGATATAGGCATCAATCAGGGCATCTGTAGCTTTAAATGATTTAGGGCATCTTTTGGTTCAGATGTATATGCAAAGGACTGAAATAAATGAATAAAGTTCGATAAGTATTGATGTGTATTGGTTTCAATATGGAGACCATGATAGAACCTGATATGGATTTCAATACAAGTTGTTTTCAAGTGTTCCTATATAATTAATGGTTGGACGATGAAAAACATTAGAATCAAGGCATTTGTTTTGTTAAAAAATCAGGGCATTTGTTGTGTGAATATTTAGGGCATCTGTTTGTTATAAGAAAGTTTTGAAAATTAAAAGCATGGTTGTTTTTGTTCACTATAAGGCATCTATTTGATAAATTAAGTCATCTGTTTATTCAATTTAAGTGCATCTGTTTTGTTTAGTATAAGGAATCAATGTGTTAAAAGTTTAACTTTGAATTGAATCGGAGTGAGAGTGGGAGTGTATCCTTTGGCAGCTTTCAAACATTTGTAGACTTCCAATGTAATGGAAAAACTAAAAATGGTGTTACACAAAGAGTAACACACTGCACGTAAGCTAAAAATACCCATATTTAGATTATGTAATTATAATTTGTATACAACAAGAAGCTGCAAATTATAAGTTGCAGACAATAAGTGTAATTATAGTTTGCAACAAGAACACTACATGTGATGTCTATCATATTTCACGCGCCTTAAATTAAGGATTGTATGTGCTTTCATGAGTAGTCTAGGGTGTTTGAAACAAACCAACTATGGTCAAAATAATCTCTATAATTGCATCTTCTCTATAACTAAAAGTATATGTTAAAATGTAGTTGTAGGTTCTTTACCCATTTAGTCATGTCTTATGCCTTTAACTTTTGGAGCTGTTATATTTTGAAAATAAAGTATGCGATAATCGCAAAAAATGAGGCTGCATTTTATTGCATCATAACAATGCCCTCCTGATGAGCTTACTAAGATTATTCATTGTCGCCTTATTTAGTTTGTTTACATTCTATTTCAACCTGCGGAGAATTATTTTTTTTTTTTTGGGGGGGAGTGCTGTTGGGTTTTAGGGCGTGTGTGGGTCGCGGGAGGGGGAAGAGTGTCATCGGAGGGGGCATATTTTTAAGATAGCTATGTTAGGGTACGAACCCTTGAGCGTGTGTGCGATCTGGCTTCCAATCTGAGATCAGTAGGATTAAAGCTTATGGATGCAAGTTAAGCGAGGGACAGAACTAGGTAGATCGTCGCTTAACGAAAAGAGGGAGGAGAAGTGTAGAGAGACGTGTTGTACAAAGTTGAACTAAGTATGCTCGTAGTTGAGTTGCGGTGGGGCTGGTTTGAGTAGAGCGCGATCGGTGTTTGAGGATGTTCTGCTGATTGAGTGCATTTGATTGGGAGCGGCAGGCTGGGGGTTTTGATGGGGCTATGGTGTGATGCCTGGGAGCATGAGTGTGTGTGGAATCAGTAGTTTTCCTCTTAGATGCTGTCATTCTAAACACGATCATACCGTGGGAATGGTATGATCAAAATGCGCAAAAATGCTGATTATTGTGAATATAAATAGTTTATAGATTGCAGTCCATATTGTGAGATGAGGGAGCTTCGAGGTGCATCG
This sequence comes from Tanacetum coccineum, assembly GCA_026074375.1. Lineage (NCBI taxonomy): Eukaryota > Viridiplantae > Streptophyta > Magnoliopsida > Asterales > Asteraceae > Tanacetum > Tanacetum coccineum. The sequence continues at coordinate 12,522 of BQNB010111951.1, forward strand.
AGTAGTTGGTGAGTTACAAACGGTGCACCCGTTTAAAACTTTAGTCATGCTAATAGGGAGGATGTAGGATTAATGCATCTGTTAGAGTGAGATCTCTCATTTGCTAGAACTAGAGTTTTAGTAATTACAACCTTGAGTGTGCACGGATTACATAATGAGCCAGCATTTGAATCAACATTGGTTAAAGAAAACTTAATTCCAGTGAAAATTCAGTCTTATAAATCTCTGTTATCAGGACTAAGAGTGAGTATGTTGCTTTATGCTCAAAATCAGTATGAGTAGGAGTATTTTTTCATCAATTTAAGCTTGGTGCAAATAATTCTTAATAATTTGCAATCTTACAGTTCACTATGCTTATGCTATGTCAGAGATCAAAGTCGTAGCAAGTTCGAAATCTGCACGACGAGAGTACCACCTTCCATTAACAAAAGAAGTGTATGGAGGTACTGAGTACAAGCTCCGATGAGGGTTGTCTCCCCCGTGATTATGATCGAAGTGAGGTGTAATATTTTATAACATTGTGTATTTTATGAAGTAGCACACCTTAATTTTGAGAGGGCTAAAAGCGGTGGTTTAACTGTGTTAGGTGGTATCATAACATGCAATAACAAAAACGTTGATCAAGAAGAAGGAAAAGGATTGCGTGAGTTTCATCAACAGGTAGCGTGTTGTTGCGAGAAAGAGTGAGAAAGCTGAAGTGCAACACGCGCCATGTTTATCAATAGAATGTGAATGGTCTAAGGAGAGAGGCTGAAACGAATGATTTGTTGAATGGTAGTGGCATCACCCAGTAGCTGTAGTAAAGAAGGAAGAAAACAGAAAGTAAAGGGTCACACGCATAATCGCTTACTGTTAGATTCTAAAGACTTGTTGATGAGAAACGCTAATTATAGGCAGCGAGAACAGCAAGAAAGTACGGCTACGAATTGTTGAAACTGTGACGTTGAAGCGTGTGGTGGGAGAACGATGAGGAGTGCGATGTTTGATTATTCCGAATTGGGAAAATCAATCAGAAGGCGAGTAGTTTTTTCAAGGATGAGGATAGGATTGATATATAGTAGATAGAATTTATGTAGATTATAAATCATCAAATTTGATACCGGCTGTGGTAGTGTGTTTATGAGTAGATCCAATATTGTGTGTTGACTGCCAGGGAATCTATGCTGCATTTGCATATAAAAATTTGCATTATGAATATAAGCTTTAACGAGGCGATGGAGCGACAAGGGGAGTGGGCATTGTGTGTATGATATAAAAGCAACAACAATTGTATTTTATCTTTTTCTTGAGTCATGATGGAACGCGCAGACTCGTCGGATTATGTGTTGTGATGTGGGTTTATGTTTAGAAAGTAGCGAGTACTAAAGAATTTTTGATCTCGAGTGTAAATAGTTTCGTACGGTCAATTATCTATCTGTATTCCATTATGGGATCCAAATACTAAATGCTTTTGGAATGGAACTTAATTTAATTGTTAAATCTGTTGAGAGTTACTATTAGAGGGGTGCATCCGTTTGTGAGAGCATAGTTAGGTGGCATCCAAAATAGATCCGAGTTAGTGCAACCTTTTAGAACATATTAGGTGCAGCCGTTTGAGGCACGAGTTAGTGCATCATAAAGGGTGAACTTTAGCGCATCCGTATAGAGTAACTTAGGTGCAACCCTTTGTATCATAGTATGTCATCCAAGTAAATTGAGTTTTGAGAGAATCTTAATATTGCTGTGAAGGGTGGTTTCAAAACGTGTGAGATGAAAAGTTTTGGTGCATAGATTGGAAAGCTATATATGCAAAGAATGAGGTAAATCACTGGCGTGTAATTGTAAACATACATAGGGAGGATCAATAAGAAATCTCCTTTATAAAGCAAGTTAGCAGTTGCTGAAAAAGGCTAAAAAAGACATCATAATAAGTAACAACTGGTATGATCAGGAATACTTTTATATTCAGCCACAAGGGTCAACGCATGCGCTTGGTAACTGTTTCATGAACGCGACCATGAGTCTGTCTACTAGCGGCTTATTCTAGCGCCCTGTTTGAAAGAAACGCTCGCGAGGCAAACTTGCCTACAGCCCATACTTTTTGTGATTCAACTACTCTTCTACCGATCTTGCATCAAACATCCTCCAAAAAAGAGGATTGTACGATTAAGTTCATAAACCGGTGCGTAGCGGAGGTATTTCAGGAACCGCGGCGGTGGGATTTTGAATCAACCCCTCTCCATTAGTACAAACCGCTGTACAGCCCCATCAGAGAAGACCGGGACACCCCTCAAAACTAGGTCCGGTGCATAATAACACCAAAATCTGTGTACAATTTGGTGCGTACGGTGTACCGACCTTATAATGCATTGATGCTCGAATACCTTTCTGGAGGTATACCATTGTTATTAAGGGGAGCTTGTATATATAGTCTGTGGAGAAATCCAAGGAGGATTATAAGCGCTGATGAGGAGAGTTGAACTCTAAAAAGTGTAGGGATTTCAGAGAAAGAGTAAACTTTGAGATAAATAAAATACTAGGTAGTTCGAAGTGGTGTGATTGCTGAAGAGAGAGGATTGCAGTGTAGGGAGAGGGTGCATGGAACATATGGCATATAGGAGAATACTGAACGAGATTTGTTACGCGTAGTTCTTATGAATTATTTTTTACCCATTTGCGCCATGGAGGTGTGAGAAAGCTCAGGTGAGTTGGTTACAGGTTCAACGAGAACTTTCAATATGGTTTCAAAATGGGAAGTTCAAGTGAGCTGAATACAGGTTAAACCCCTAACACAATTACTATAAGCAGAGTACGAAGAAACATAATATGTTTACCTTGAGAGATGGTCTGTAACATTTTGAGTTAAATAAGCTCCAAAAACTGAGTCAGTAACTGAACCCTTCTAAGGTGAGAAACGCATGTTACCTACGATAAATTTGCCTAAGTCAGCCAATGCTCTTTCAAGTGATAAATATCAGGCCAAACTTGAAGACTAATACTACTTAATGCATAGGCATACAATGGTTAACATTGAGCTGCTATCTAAAGATGATTCTTATAACCTGGGATATCTACAACCACTAAAATGGATGACATTTCATAACGTAGCTAAAAATGAGATGTGTTACTAGGTCCAACATATTAAACGATTCAAATGATTAAAACCTCATACATCACTTCATTTCAACCAGAAAAAAAACTCATAAATTACTATAGTTTTCAATCACTATAGTACATAAATTTTATCAAAATTACTACATAAGATGTTAGTAAGCCAACCTGGTCCATCTTGTATTAACATATTACAGGCCAAACCAGCTCATTTGCTACTTCTACTTTAGTTTTGTTGTACTCTATTCTGATGCTTGTCAATCAATTCTTATCCTATTCGTGAAATATTTTCTGCTACAACACTGTCATTTGTTTGGTTTTCAAATGCGGTTAATATATCCAAGACAGAGAGTGTATTCATGAAGCAACAGTTATAGTTATACCATTATTAATGAAAATCTAACTGGAAAACAAAGAGCTCAAAGATGTAACTAGAACTTATTGTTTACGATTACCCATGAATGCTCTATATGAAAACAATTCATATAGAGCATTCAAAAATCAAACTGTGACTGCCGAAGTGGCTCACAAGGTGTGGACCAAGAGTCACATGAACCGTGTTATTGCTCAACCGGCCAAGTGAGCCCAACCGCAACAAGTGGCTCATTCGTATGAGGAGAGCGATGGGTGTTGCAAGGCTTCAATATCTGTTGGTCGGTTTTTCGGATTAATCTCAAACTCTTCATAAACTCTTCACAAACACCCTGCTTATTTCATTTTGAACAAACAACTCCCAAACACACTGCTTATTTCATCCTTTAGAAGGGAAATTTGCTTATACTGTCCAAAACAATCACCATAATGTAAAACTGTCTAATTAGGCAATTTTAATAAATGTTAGGACACATTTCATACAAACTAATAAAAGCAACAACCTTTCAACGGCGAACTTCACGTCTTCGATTCTCGTCGTGCTAGAAGGCTTCAAACACACTTCAACTACAAAAAATTAAAAATTAATCAACAGCATTTAATAAACGATACCTAAAATTAGCTGCTAAATACGGATATTAATTAAATTAGGGTTTGTATTACCTGCAATAATGAATTTATCTTCAACCACCGGTGGCGCCACCGCCGGTGACTGTGACGGTACCAGTGATGGTACCACTAAGTGGTTAATGATGGTGTCGGTGGTTAATGATGTTGATCGAGTGACTGTGATGGTGATGGTGATGGTACTACTGAGTGTGCCGATCAGAGAAAAAAGAAAAAAAGAAAAAAATGAAATAAAATTAGGCATTATATATGGTAAGTGTGTATTTATAAAACCGTCCCTTGAAAAATAAAGAAAGTAACAAATAGGCCCCTGTAGTTTGGTGTGAAAAAAGGGAGGGAGAGGTGGCTTGATCCAACGGTTGTGGATGAGTTTTCTAGGTTTTCCACCGAGATGAGGTTTTCTCATGATCTCATCTCTATATATATATATATATATATATATATATATATTATACAGTTACATTAATTCTAAGTAAATACCTTTAATTAATGTTTGCTAAACCTTGAACTTTCAAACTAGTTTTCAAACTAACCTTCGATTCTATCTATTTCTAAAAATATAAAGCACTCTAAAATCTATAAAATACTAAACTAAGATATATAATATGAATTACATATACATAGTACGTACACGACATTTGAAACTACACAAAGCTTTCAAATGATTTCATTTCCACAAGTACCATGATTCATCACTCATGTACTTCCATCCTAAAAATTAAAAAAAAATAAATTTATTTAAAAAATATAAATAAACACATAAAACACATAATGACACACATAAACTGAATTATACAGGCTTTAACTAACCTGTTAAAATCTCAGTTGTCACAGGACCGCCCTTTATGAATTAAGGGGGCCGCCTGCTGCTATTTCCTAGATTTCCCAAAAATTGATTTTTCTCAAAATTTTGTGTGAGGGTTTCTGTTTTGGTGGTTAATTTGCAGCAAGTCCATCCTTTTATGGCAATTAAGATTTTTTTAGCACATAGCAATTAAGCATTCAACATTCTACATATATATGACAAGTTGTAGGATAAAACTATTTCACATAATTTTGGCATATAATCATATATGAATTGAAGACCAAAAGAATGAAGAGCATATAAAATAGTAACTAGATATAATGCACAAAGAATTTTTCTTGACAAGAGGGTTAAGTTAAAAAACGAACCAAACTTTGTCAAATACAATGTTTGCCGAAAGTGGCGACCAAATGTGGAGTAGCGATTAGTTTAACACAAAGACATGTAAAACCTTAAGAAATAACCCAAATGCTCCTTGATTTAATTTGCTCCAACCAAGATTGTCAAAAGATATATATTAGATTATATTCTTTTAGACAGACAAGTAAGAAACAATATCATATGTGAAAATTTCTTAGCATATCTCAACAATATATGAAAATTGATTTTTATGTGCTCCTAGTTGTGAGAAAACTTGGGATATTGTATATTATGTAAAATGAGATATATGCATTTGATAAAAGAATTATTGTAAAAGTTTGCTTATATACTTTTATCTCAAACATGTGTTTTTTGTGTAAAATAAAACCTAGACACATAAGAGAGAAACAAAAATTTAGTCAGTCAGGTGGGTGATCCCCTTAAATCTGGTCCGGTCCCTTTAAATGTAAGTGCACCCTTTATGAATTTAAGGGGCCGGCCACATGTGAGAAAATTTTATCTCAAATTTTTGACAATATTTCTTTGATGATTTATCAATTTCTTTATATCCGAAACTTAATCAATTTGTTTCCATCATTCTAGCCTAGACAAGTATTAAAATGGCTTCACGTTTAAGTAGTTTAGTAATAAAGAAGTTCGGCTATGGGGTTTGTCTCGATGAGACCTTTACTTAGAGAGATATCCATTTTTTGAAAGATTATCGCAAAGAAAGTGAAGGCGAATCCTCAATGATTTTGTTCGTAGAGTGTTGAACGGATCTTACTTAATTCATAGTCCTTTTGTTATCACACATTATTGGAATGTCGTCTAACCTAACGCCATAGTCTACGAGAGCTTGTTTCATCCATAGGCTTGTTGACATGCCTTTCTGGCGCTTACATATGCCGGCTTCCATATGGTGGAGAATTGCAAGAGTGGGGGGGGGTTGTTGCTTCTTCAAAACCAGATGTTAGCAACAACCCCTAGAAACGGCCAAACACCACTAGTGCTCTTGCGATCTACGTAATCTCCCGCATGATCCGAATCTGCATACACTATTGTTTCTATGCCGAATCCTTAGATACCATAATATCTAAATTGCGTATGCCCTTTAATGTATCGGAAGAGTTTTGATCCTCTTGAAAGCGTGCACAAAGGCAAACACTAAACATGATATCGGGTCTACTTGTCGTTAAGTATTAATAAACTATCTAACAGCCTCTATACTTGGTATTATCATTACGACACACCTTCTTACGTCCTCGTGATTTGGTTTCCCGTGTACATAGGGGTTTATATTAATGGCTTAGGAGTCTTCAAGTCCTATTTTCTTAAGCATTTCCTTAATATATTTTGATTGATTAAAAATTATTCCATCAACTAATTGTTTTATTTGTAATTCTAAGAAAAAATTTAGTTCCCCCATCATACTCATTTCAAACTCATCATGCATGATCTTGGCAAAGTCATTCAGCAACATTCTTGACAAGTGATCCGAATATAATGTCGTCAACATATATTTGGACAATAATAAGATTGGAGTCATTCTTTTTAGTGAAGAGTGTGTTATCTACCATTCACATAGAGTAATCATGTTTAATAAAAAAGGATTTTAATCGATCGTACCAAGCTTTTGGGGCTTGTTTTAAACCATAAAGAGCTTTCTTAAGTCTATAGACATAATTAGGTTTTTGCGAAGTTCAAATAAATCCCGAAGGTTGTGCCAACGATAAACCTCCACAATGATAAAATTGTTAAGGAATGACTCTTCACATCCATTTGGGTATAAACTTAAAGCTAGTGCGCAAGCATAAGCTAAAATATATTCTTATAAACTCTAGTCTGCTACGGGTGCATATGTTCAGATCATAAGCAATACCTTTATGTGATTAAAACACTGGGTGAACTAACCTAGCTTTGTTTCTAGTTTACGATGACATTTGCATCGATTTTATTTCTATAACCCATTTTGTATCCAATAATAGGTCCATATCTAAGGATTGGGGCCTAGTTCCTAAACATCATTTGTTTTAAATTGGTGAGTTCCGTCTTTCATGGGCCATTACCCAATTTATCATCTTTTAATGCTCATTTTTATTTTTAGGTTCTATTTGTTTGAAATAAAGCAAAAGCAATTACTTTTGTCTTGAGCTTCGACCTAAGAGTTCTTTGATTTAAGATTACGCAATAACGTTTTTCTAGGGGATGATTTTTTAGATCTTTAATAATTTACAATTAATTATTTTCTAATGAGATTCTTCAAGACATTACCTATGGGTTTTGTTTTTAACTAACCTCAATCGCTTCTTCTACGACTAACACCTCATCTTCCAATGATGATGATTTAGGCGTGGAGGATTTCATCGAAAGTTACATTCACTGACTCTTCAACTTTCATTGTTTGTTTGTTAATATTATGTGTAAGCTTATATTTTGCGAATATCCTAAGGAAAACAACCTTCGTACGACGTTGGTCGACACCTTGGTGATGTAATCTTTTGTATTAGAGAATAATTATTTACTTCCGAATACTCTAAAATAGTATAAGGTTGTTTTCCTACCTCTGTAACAACGCGATGGAGTTTTTTCCCTAAAAATACATCTAATTAACTCTATTAATTAATAGGGTTGACGAATCGACCGCATACACCAAAAAATTTTAGGAAGTGGATTGTTCAATTAACATGGTTCTACTCAGTTCTTGTAGAGTGCAACTATTTCTTTCATACAACCCCATGTAGATTGTGGAGTACGTAGAGCGGAAAATTGTAAGATAACCCATTTAAACATCACAATAGTTTCCGAATTGAATTCATTATCAAATTCCCGATCAAATGATCCTTCTAATTGATACAATGGAACAGTCTAATTTGTTTTTGGATCATTTTTGAAATATTTGAATTTTTCGAAGGCTTCGGTTTTATTTGCTAAAAATCTAGTCCATGTGAATCGAGAATAGTCATCTACGATTACTAAGGTATAACGATTCCCTCCATAGCTTCGTATGGCGGAAGGGCCAAACAAATCCATGTGAAGTAGTTCTAAGCATCTAGTTGTTGAAACTATATTTTTAGCCTTGTGACTTGCATGAGCTTGCTTTCCAATTTTGCAAGCATCACAAAAATGTCGGTCGTATTTAAGTTTGGGTAGATTTCTAACTAATTCTTTAGATGCTAATGATTGAATTAGTTGCATATTAGCGTGACCTAATCTCCTATGCCATAGTGTGGAGTTTTCGTCTAATGTTGCAAGGCATATTTTGTCTTCCGGTTTATTTCCTAGTTTCATTACATATATTCCTCCTTTCCTAATTCCTTTACCTATAACCTTTTCGTCTTTGATTATTTCGCTATCGTGTTCGGTAAATATTACTTTGCATTTATTATCACATATTTGACCTACACTAAGCAAGTTATATGTTAAGTTATCTACGTGCTCAACATTTTCAATTATTAGGGAGTCTTGAGAAATCGTACCTTTGCCTATGATTTTACCGCGCAAGTTGCTCCCAAAAATTACGTTTCCTCCGTTGTACGCTTTGTATGAAGAAAACAACTTTCGATTACCGGTCATGTGTTTTGAGCATCCACTATCTTTAATCCACTCATCGGGTTCCAAGTTTACTCCTAAGCATATTTCATCGGGCGCTTGAGCTACAAGACAAGTTTCATCTTTAGTCTTTTCCACTTCATCTTCTCCATTGTCGCTCCATGCTCCTCCAATAAATGCTCTTTGATCGTTGTTCTTTGGCGGCTTTGAACATTCTCCAATGAGGTGATTTGGATCACCACATCTAAAACATTTTCTTTCACTTTTACCATAACCATCATTTCTACTTCTTTGGAATGTTTTTCTATCGCCTCGTGGTTGTCTTACAAATCTTCCTCGTCTCTTGAAGAATTTCTTGAATTCTTTTACGGCCATAGCATACTCTTCGTCTTCACTATCGGAGCTTGAGCTATCTTCATCACTTACTTCCTTTTTCACCTTTAATGCAAGAGATCTACTTTGTTCTTTCTTGCCTTTGACCGTTTCGAAATCTTTCTTTATTACTTCTTCATAAACTTTCAAGTTTCCAATAAGTTCGTCAAGAGGTAAGGTTGTTAGATTCTTTGATTCTTTAATCGCCGTGACTTTCGCGCGCCATTTTGGATGTAATGCCCTAAGAAACTTCCTAACACAATTCTTGCTAGAAAAACCTTCATCAAGTGCTTTTAGACTAGTAATAATAGTGTTAAATTTAGCAAAGGCATTATTTATTGTGAGAGTCTCTTGTTGAATAGATCTCTGCAGTCTATTAAGGATGATAACCAAGATGTATAAATACAATTGACTATGTAAAAACACTGACTATGAATACTATGTGTTAATGTGGAATCTTAACACAAGTACTAAAAAGAACAATAAAAAACTAAATAATAATTTCTATTAATCTGCTTTGAGTGATTACAGATTACTAACTATGAGATA
>BQNB010111952.1:0-11741 GCA_026074375.1 Tanacetum coccineum
GTTCAGCCTTAACCTTAGCACACGTCAAATATTTTCTAACATAGGTGGCGATGTTGGCCTTTATATTGGGCCACCAATATAGTTTCTTCATGTCCTGATACATCTTGTCAGAACCCGAATGGATAGAATATTTAGACTTGTGGGACCTGTGCATAATCACAGTCCTTAGATCGCCATAGCAGGGTAATCAACTCCTGCCATTAAAGCATAGTGTTCCATCTGTACGGGGTTTCAACTTTTCCATTCTAAGTTTCTCTAGACCCTTTGAATTTTCAATCAACATACCTCCAACATCTTCGTTCTTTATGTTCTCTGGTTTCCGTGCTTCGGTCTGAGCATTCAAGATTTGTTTAGGAAGATCCAAGCCAATAGTCATCACTAAGGCTCGAACCCTTAATGGTTTAATTTGTTCTTTCCTGCTCAACGCGTCAGCAACCACATTTGCTTTTCCCGGGTGATAACGAATCTCACAGTCGTAATCACTGAGCAACTCTAACCAACGACGTTGTCTCATGTTCAGCTCTTTCTGATTAAGAATGTGTTGTAAACTCTTGTGATCAGTGAACACCGTACATTTGGTCCCATATAGATAGTGCCTTGAAATCTTGAGAGCAAACACTCTTTGCATCAACACAACGCCCAAACCTTTGATTGAAGCATCGCAATATGCGATAAAATCTTCGCTTCCTTCAGGTAAAGCCTCTCTCTTTGCATGAACACAGTGCCCAAACCTTTGATTGAAGCATCGCAGTATGCGATAAAATCTTCGATTCCTTCAGGTAAAGCCAGAATTGGTGCACTACACAACTTTTGCTTCAATAGTTGATACGCTGCTTCTTGTTTGTCGCCCCAAATGAACTTGACCTTCTTCTGAGTAAGCTTGGTCATTAGCTTGGCGATCTTTAAAAATCCTTCAATAAATCTTTGATAATACCCAGCAAGACCTAAAAATTGTCGAATCTCCGTTGGCGTTTTAGGAGATGCCCAATCTTTTATGGATTCGATCTTAACGGGATCCACGTGAATGACTTGACTATCAATCACGTGGCCAAGAAATTATACCTTGGGGAAGATTTAAAAAAATTCACATTTAGAGAATTTAGCGTACAACTCCTCTTTCTTAAGCAATTCTAGAATTGCCTTAAGATGTTCTTTTTGTTCCTTCTTGTTCTTGGAGTAGATGAGAATATCTTCGATAAAGACGATCATAAATTTATCCAAAAATAGCTTGCATACGCGGTTCATGAGATCCATAAATACTGATGGTGCGTTCGTCAAGCCATATGGCATAACTTGGAACTCATAATGACCATATCGAGTTCTAAATGCCGTCTTTGGAATATCTTCTTCCCATACTCGAAGCTAGTGATAACCAGATTGCAAGTCTATCTTAGAATAGACACTGGATCCTTCTAGTTGATCAAATAAATCGTCGATCATTGGGAGTGGATAACGATTCTTCACCTTTAACTTGTTCACCTCTCGGTAGTCGATACACATTCGAAACGATCCATCCTTCTTCTTGATAAACAAGACCGGAGCTCCCCAAGGTGAGGAACTAGGTCTTATGAAGCCCTTGTCAGAATGTTCTTGAGTTGTTCGACATTCCTTCATTTTTAGATGGTGCTAAGCGATAAGGTGCCATCTCACAGGGTTGCAGCACAGGTATCAAAATCGATTTGGAATCCTCTTGTACGAGGCTGCGAGGGAGGACCCGACAAGTCCTCAGGAAATACTTTTGGAAATTTTCAAACGATCAGTACGTCCTCAAGTCACTTCTTCTCTAACTTGTCTTCAGTCTCCTTTGTAGTAACATGTGCCAAAAATAAAGGACATCCTTTTAGCATGTACTTCTGTGTTTTATGCTCGAGGATGATGTTCCAAACGAGTCTGTTTCATTGTCGCTTCCATCACCGCAAACAATTCAACGTTTCATTTCCCAGGAATGTAAGAATGATTTTCTCGGCACAAACAATGATGGCTATGTACTTTGCCAACCAATCCATACCGATTATGATGTCGAGACTACCAAGTTCTACGGGCATTAAGTCTATGTTGAATGGGTGATTTAAGAAATTTAATGTACAACCCCGAATGATAGCGTTTAACCCAATTATTCTCCCGTCAACTAGTTCAACATCATAATAATGATCTAAGGTAGATGGTGTGATATCAATTTGGGAGCTAAATGCAGTAGACACAAAGCTTCTATCGGCACCAGTATCAAATAAGACAGAAGCATAGTGGTTGTTTAGAAGGAACGTACTTGTAACGACGTTTGAGTCTCGTTTATCCCTGCACGGCCTACCGCATATACTTTTGCTGGATCATTGCCATTTCTACCTTGGTTACTATAGTTGTTGTTTTTCAGCTTTAGACAATCCCTCTTGAAATGTCCCTGGGCTCCACATTCATAGCAAGTAGGTTTTTGACCTGCCCCAGTGCCCCTCTGATTGTTACTAGCATTAGTATTTACAGGACTTTTACAGTCGCGGGCCAGATGGCCAACTCTGTTGCACTTGTGGCATTTAGGAGCACATGGACCATCATGGTGATAGTAGCATTTAGGACACAGAGGTTTAGATCCTCTGTAAGTTTTCTTCTCACCAAATCTATGCTAGATGTAGGCCGACCACGTGTTCTGCTCTTGTTTTGTTGTTTGTTGTGGTTATCATTCTTGCTTTCTTTGTTCTCTGTCTGACGTTCAGCAAAAGTACAGATTTTCTTATCAATCAGTTCAGTTGCTATTTCAATCGCCTCTTGCATTGTCTTAGGATTTGATGCTACTACACTTCCGTGGATCATGTCAGGTAAACCACCGACATATCTCTCAATCTTCTCTGATACTTCAGGAAACATTCTAACACACAACAATGCCAGTTCCTGAAATTGTTGGTTGTACCCTATCACGTCAGTACCTTTCACTTTTAAATTCCACATCTCGCCTTTGAGCTTTTTATCTGCCTCGGTAGTACTTGTCCGTCATCTTCTTTTTCATGTCTGTCCAGTCATTGCATAACGCAAATTCATGTGCAACAGTCTCCTAACGTAGGAGTTCACCACGTTTAGTGCACATGCCAGTAAGAGTACAAGTGGAAAAAAATGATTTGGTTTTTCCACAGAGCATGTTGATATACTGAACACAGTTTTCGATTATAAAACCATTAAATCAATTCGACAACTCCCCCCCCATTCATGTACCCTTTGAAATTTAGAGGTTGGCACTTCATGAAGTCTGGGTAAGTGCATTCTCTAGCAACTAGTTATGTCCTTCTAACACCCGTTCCCGAATTATGGCTGTCATTGCCATTCGTGTTTCTGTCAGCATCACGTGCTGTCAAAGCATCAGTAACACCTTGGTGATCATGCCTTTAAGTTTGGGCATTAGTCACTGAAGTTAGTGGCCTAGTGGTAGCGGCCGGGGTTGGCTCTGGTGTTCTTTTTGGTGTCATTTTCTTTAATCATAAGAAAATATAATACCCGTTAGATTTTATAAAATCATAACCATGACATGACATATACACAATAAATAAAGTGAGATCTCATCACAGAGTGAAATGCACAACTGAATTGAATTTAACAATGGTGATAACATACATGACATTCATTTATAATAAATTCGATTACAGACATGACATAATACATCCCTTCCATATAATCTGGAAACCATACATGACCTGATTCGGTTACAAAATGATCACTATCCTTAGGTTACAAAATGAAATATAAACAACCTAAAGCCTTACTAGCCGAGAGTTACCCCGTAATACTTAGTAGGCTAATACAATATAGCTACAACATCACAAAATCTATGAACTGCTACCGGCCTAATCCGGTATCTCTGGCTGTGCTGGACCGCTAGCGGGTCCCAACTGACTCTGGAGTGCCATCACCTGTGTCTGCAATGTCCTCATTAGTGTTAGTGTCTCCACAAGTTGTGCTTTTCAGGTGCAGTTTGCTGCCGGCAACCCTGCAATCTCCGTTTGCTGTGCCAATACAGTAGTCCTTAGTGCTCCCACCTCAGAATGGGCGGTATCACTAGCATCCATAGCCCAAGCCTCATGAGAAAGTCTAGCCTCTCTCTCCATAAGTAAAGCAGTGCGAGCATGAGCACATCTATCTCTAAACAACATGTGAGCGGTCGTCATAATGACCTTTACCTGTCATATTGTGATCATCCAGTCTTCCATTAAATCTTGTCAGTATCTTGTTAACAGTAGTGACCAAACAGTCTGTCAACCTCTTACCCACACTCTTGTCTCATCAGTGGCTGGTGCCGCCTGGAAGGCCCACAAAGCATCTCATCCTAAGTATCTTAATCCCATAACATACATCTGTCTCTGGATCTCGTCCTATCTCCCTATCCCAAAGTGGCAACAAAATCCATTAGTCTGCTTAAAAACCTCTTGTCGTCTAGTAGCATGGAGCAAGACGAGCTATCTCCAGACCCTCGTACCTTAGGACAAGGCATATACTAACTCTTCCTGATGGTGGTAAATAACCTCAGGGGCTGTCCTGCTCTATGGTTTAATAGAGGAAGAAGCAAAGGTGGTGATGGTGTAGGTAACGGTATAGGTAGGAGTGGTGGTGTCCCTGATGGCCCCCCCCCATTGTGTACTTCGAATGGTGTGGATGGAAGTAGATAGTGTCTCGGCTCTTAGCCGGATCATGGCAGCTCTATATCCTAAGGGAGAAGTAGGACTAGCAGGTAGTGGTGGAGGTGATACAGGTACTGGTAATCATACTGGTAGTGGTGGTGAGGGAATCTGAGGTAGTGGTGATGACAATAGGGAAAGTGGTGATGGTGGAGGTGATGCTATAGCAAGAAGTCTGGCAATCTCTGCCTCAGACCAATATGGTGTTGGTGGCTACTCTCGGATAGACATACTAGCAGTAACACGGTGTTACAGCGTAGTGGGAACCGAGTCGGCCAGATTGGGTGCTTCTCTCGATATCTTCTTCATCTCGTCATGTCTCCTCAACATCATCATCCATTCATCTGTTATCGTTGGAGACTCTCATCTATCATAGTCATCGTTACCTCCCGTCGGCAGGATAATCTGCGGGGGTCCTCCTCAGATTCCTGCTCTTAGGATCAGATTTCTGCAATGTTTCATGGTAGTTGGCAGAGGTGGGGGGGGGGGGGAAACCCCCCCCAAACAGCAGCTGGCAGTGGCTCTCCTCAGATGGATTAGTACATCATTCCTTCTGTGGAATAAAACTCTAGATATACAAGCTCATGAAAAAACTCTTGTGAAAGTGTGCGCTGCTCTATCTCTCAGGGCCAGAACATATCAGTGATGATGGAGGAATGAAAATGGCCACCACGTATGCATACGGATCCTCTGGCATCATGGGTGGTCCATCGACTCCCTGGAGGATCCTATGTCTGACAAACCTCCAATTGGACTGGATTACTGCCCATGTAGGTGACTGTGGAACCCTCTGAATCCGACATGACAATATCTAAAAATCAAAGTAGCTTATATAAGTATTAATATAAGACTATTATACTAAGTTTACATTATATCATAACATGTATAGTAATCATAATGCATCTAGTCTAAAACAACTATGCTAACAACTAGTGTATGTGCGTATGTATGTATGTTATGAATGTTTGTTTGTATGTATGTATGTCCCGTGAAAAACCCTTTTGTATGAATGCAGTGTTTAGAAACACGGGTTATTGTCTAGCCAAAAATCATTTGACTGGTTCTTTTATAACATTGGCTCTTGATACCCAATCTATAACACCTCTAAAATGGGATTGCAACGGAATATGGGTCTGAGGTTAGTATTCAAGATCAATAACACAATATAGATATAGAAACGATCAAAAAGCGTTTTTATTAATACTGATACATTGGATTTAAGTAAAGTGTTTGTTACACAAAGCCTGAAGCTTTAATAGTTCAAAATAGAAATTATAAATATTCTAGTCCATAACAAATGTTTCCCAAAATGTAATACAACAAAATCTTAATGCATGTGACATCCAAAAATATAACACAATGCATCCTTGCCACCTCCGTGCCTTATGACACTCCTGATAAAGATTGCTTTAAAACGTCACATAATGTTTGGTGAATTCATAGGTTTGTAAAATTGTATAACTGTTAGGACCGTAAGATTTTCCCATGATAAGCAACAAATGAAACATCATAGAATGTAATTACATTTCCTTAAGCTCATGACACTGATGCTCGACATGTATGAATTGCAATATAAATTAGAAACATTGCCCGTGATGATGTTCTAACCCGTAACATCCCAAGTCTGAACACGGTATCCGTCGTGTTCTGGCAAACGGCACAATGAGCATTGAGCACCTGGGACAGGGACTGTCATCCCAATTAGATCTATTTATATACATTCGCGCTCACAAGAGTAATGACGTCATGATAATGGGCTAAGAGGTTACGCTACTTAGGCAACCAGTAATGTATTGTAAAATGTCCATGCGTCAATTGAAAAACATAATATGTTTCTCACCCCAAAACTTGTAAATCATTATAATGTTAAAACGTACTTTAGTTAGGGCTATGAAAACTCACCCTCGAAGTGGATGAGTTAACAATGTAAAATCAAATGCTTGAAAATGCGACATAATACGCCCGGAATGCAACCTAATTAATTATAGGTCGTATGAGTACTAAGTACTTTGAATAACTAATATTATATATAATTCTATATAGCTACATCACCATCTAATTGTATTTGTGAAATCATATTTATAAAGTAAAAACGTTTATAAATATCTCTTTAGTAAAAATAGCGTAACTTTATCATTTTAAGTCCATTTCTTATGTTTCTTATGTCTACGCTTTCGTATTAAGACTAATTATCAAAATATTACATTTTCGTATTTTAAGTCCTCTGGTGAACAGTACTTTTTACTGTTCATATACTTTTATAAATTTAACTATCGTAAACTCGTAAACGTCGTATCTTATTCGTTTTAACTCCGATTTTAGTGATTCTTTCGAGCACGTCTTCCTAATTAAAAGTTTTATCTAACTAATTTATTTTTCAAAAATGTATCTGAGATGAATAGTGAATTTTATTGTTCATAGTTTATATAATTATTTTTATAAACTTTAATTATCGTAAACACAAGAAAATCCATAACTCCTTCGTTATTAATTAAAAAATTATTATTCTTAATGTTTTGGAATCCTAAAAATATGTACTATCTGTGAAAAATAACCATTCATTTATATCATAAGTGGTTTGTAATAAGTTTTTATAAAATTTCTTTTATAAACACGTTTATTATCGTATATCTTGTAATTAGCGTATCTCCTTCGTTATAAATCGGTTTTTCGAGTTATCTACATGTCTACGATCGTCATGACATGTAGTATTTTATAAAAGTATAAAATATATATATTATTTTCAAATTTCACACATCCCCTTTTGATATTTTTGGGAAAAATGTATTTAAACTTGTTTTTGTAACTTTTTAGTTTAGCAACTTTGTTACAAGTCTATTACAACACTTAACTTCATAAGTTTTCATACTTTAGAGGTCCTTAGTACAGTATTTGTCAAACAATATTGTCATGTATCACAAGATCCAACTAAGTCTCATTACTTATTTGTTTTAAAACTTTATAAGGACACTTTTTAGGTAACTTGTTTATATACACTTTTTATACATAAACCACACTAGTACAATACTTATACTTCCATTCTAACATTATATTAACATCCATATACCATAAGTAAAAGTATACCAAATCAATATCAAGTGTAAAAATCCATTTTTACAAGTAAATATGTTTTCTAGATGGTGATTCACTACATAACCATTATATAACGTAAAATCATGAATGTAAAGAGGATTTAGGGTTTTTTAGATAGCCTTAATATGATGGTGCTGTTGAAACAACAAGATCTAGACCCTAGTTTAGATGATAAACCCAAGCTTCCAATACAATGAAAACCCTAATTCCTATGAAACCCTAATCTTGTATTTTTCTTGCTTAACCCTTGTAAATGCTTAACCAAGCTTCCAAACCTTCTTGTATCACCTTAGATATGATCTTAGTTTACTTGTATACTTGATAAAATAAATTGTGTACGGATTATTTAGAGGGTTTGAGTTTGGCCATGGGATATGAAGAGAAAAGGAGAGAACGAGTGAAGTGTTTCTAGTAAAAATAAAGTATGTGATGTTTACTTGCATAGTGTACCCTTTTATAGCATGAACTAACTAACCAAGGTCACTTTAACTTAACTATGGTTAGACATTGAATGACCATTGTGTAAGAAACTCATGGGATGGGGAGTGGGTTCTTACAATAGTTGGAAAATGTAAGACTTAGTTGGTGGAGTTTGCTTGAAAGATTATATAACATGTGATAGATTGCAAAGTCAAAATAAATATCTTCTTTGTGTTTTATCATATATATCTGGCCATTTGTATGTATATATGAGGAATTTGTATAATTTTTTAGTATTAGGTATAATTGTGGGTATTTGGTTGAGTATAAATAGGTATTGGTGCTTCCGGGTATGCCTAAATGCATTTAATTTCGAAACGTAAATATTTTACGTAACCAATAAAAATAAAATATAAAAAGTTGATTATTAGTTTTGTAAAAAATAATATATTGCTTGCTTGACGTAAACCCTTAATTGTTTGATGCCCGTTTACATTGATTGACAATTTTTAGCTTACGCGATTTAACTTAACGATAATAAATTAAAAGCAAACGCGTACAAGACTAAAAATAAATAGTGAATTAAATGACATCGTAAATGACCCTAAAACACGGGGTGTTATAAGCTTAGTGCATTTGTAATAGTTTTTGTGTGATATTGACATTTTAACATGTATTTTCTTAGGTCAATAAGTTACATTGCTAGCTTTTATGGAGTGTCTCCATGTTAGAGCGTACATCGTCGTGTGCGTCTAATGGAGATTTCTTGCATAACTATGTTCATTTGAATACCTTTTAAAATGATTTATCATTTTGTGTTGAAACTATGGGTTGTATTTTTTTGAAAACTTATTTATTTAAATGTATCAATGAACATCTTTTTAAACGACTCATTTAGAGGTCGCTGTTTATGTTTTTGTGTTTCTTTGTGCTATGATGTCATGCCTCGGTTAGCTTTCCATTGCAATATTTTGGAGGTGTGACAGATTGGTATCTAGAGCCAAGGTTATAGAGAACTAGGTTGCATTATTAGGCCTAGACTATAACCATTGCATCCTGACAATGAATCATAACATTATGCGCGCATAATCACTATACTTTTACACTTGCCTTTATATAAATGACGATTTATATAAGAATTGCACTCGTCATAGTCTGCCAATCCCACTAGTTACCTTACTATTCAACTCTAAGTTTGAACACTCGTCTCATACTTTTGAAACACGCATTTTTGGAACGTGATTTACTAACGCCTCATTCTCTTTAGTTTTTGTGATTTTGAAGAAACATGCTCCCTTGTTTTAAGGTTTCTAAATACCTTTCAAGACATTGTGATTGATACAATAATCTCTAAAACTTTTCTTGACATTTTGTGTGATACAATGGTTCCTAAAACTTTTCATGATGTTGTGAGTGATACAATGGTCTTTAAAACTTTTTCATGACCTTACATAGTACCAAACTTGTCATAGTTTGTCATAGTTTGTCAATCCCAAATGATGAAAAACAACTTTTAAAAGTACCAAACATATAACTAGTGTAACTAAGCCGAGTATTGCATCATTAGACCTAAGTTGAAACTAGCCTGATCACCTATGTTCAACTTAGGAATGATTCATTCTTTAAAGGGAGTCGTTATATTAAAGTTATGTTTAAATCAATTTTGATTGGGTCGTAAAACTATCCGAAAAGCAAACATTTTTTGTGAGTATTCACAACCACTCTTTTTTCAACTGTTTTTTCTTGTTTTGAGGTGGAAAGCTTGAAATTATCTTATGAACTAGGCATTGTTTTATGAACTAATTTTTGTTTGATACACAAATACTATTTTAAATACTTACCCATACCCTATCTTAGACACCGCATCATTGAATAACACAAACTAAATTTCGGGACCCAATTTTCTTAACAAGGGGACACTGTGACAACCGACAATTTTGGGATTACATTTATTTATAAACTTGAACGTTTTATTCCAAACAAGAAAATTTTAGACTAGCCTCTTCCAACTTTGGAAGAGGCAAGCTAGTCATTATTTTACTTTCATAGAAAAACACTTTCTCTCTCTAGATATTCTCTCTCAAGTGTTTCTCTCTCTAGAAACTAGCCAAAACCAAGAATCGACCCCGTGTTATGATATAGGATATACCATAGCAAATGTGATTGGAGATACATCTCGATCAGTCTCCACAAGAAAGCAACTTAAGACTAACACTATATGGTATTATTTCGATGCCTTTCTCACTTCAGTTGGAGCGAAGAATTTTTAAGAAGCAATGCTCGAATCCTCTTAGATTAAAGCTATGCAAGAAGAAATACATGAATTCAAGCGACCACAAGTTTAGGAATTAGTATCCTGTCTAGATTTCGTGATGTTGATCAAACTAAAGTGGATCTATAAAATCAAGAAAGATGAACTTGGAGGTGTACTCGAAAACAAGGCTCAATTAGTCGCTAAAGGATACCATCAGGAGGAAGGGATTAATTTCAAAGAATTTTTGGCACATGTTGCTAGGATAGAGGCTATTCGTATCTTCATTGCAAATGCTGCCAACATGACAATCTATCAAATGGATGTCAAAGTAGCTTTCTTGAATGGCGAGCTTCGCGAAGTGGTCTATGTTAGCCAACCGGAAGGATTAGAGTAACCTCCCTTAAGGGGATGTTGTTAGAAATACAAAAAAGTGTCGATCACTACCAATATAATCAGTTATAGCTCATAGTAAGTTATTAAGTTAAGTTAATAAGCTAACCGGGCCAAAGGCCCATGGACAAGCCCTCTAAGGGTCCATGGCCGGCCTTGGTTAGGATATATAAACCCTCTCCATAGCTTGGAGAGGGTGTTGGTTGTTCATTTGTCACATTTTCACTAAGCTAAGATTACATGTTTTCTTTCTCTCTCTAAGTGTTCATCCAACCACCTCTTTCTCTCTCTAAAACTCTAAGTAATCATTCCATACTTGTGATAAGATTATTCTATAATTGGTATCAGAGCCATGGGGTGTTTGTGTAGGTTTTGTGTGTGTTTCATCTACTCGTTCTAGGCGTGTTTTGGTTCGAATCATTCAAAAGGTTTTCACCTTTTGAGGGTTTAAAAACCATAAAGATAATAACTTTCTTGCTTATTTATCTTAGTATAGACTAGAAGTACAAGAAAATCTTTCAAAAACCATAAAAATATCATCTTTTGGAGTCTTTTTGGTTAAAAAGAGGGTTTTGTACCAAGAATCTTGATTTCAAATTTTTCGTGTCAAAAACGTTAAACTTTATGTTTTTAAGGTTCTAATAGTCTTAGATAGTTAAGTTTTACAAGAAAAATAAGGTAAAACGTCAAAAAGTGTGTCTTTTTAAGATTTTTGATTTTTGAGTTTCGAAGTTTAGTTTGGTCAGGCGATCTATACCATTTTTGGTCAGGCAATTTATACCATTTTTGGTCAGGCGATCTATACCATTTTTGGTCAGGCGATTTATACCATTTTTGGTCAGGCGATCTATACCATTTTTGGTTAGGCGATTTATACCATTTTTTGGTCAGGCGATTTATACCATTTTTTGGCCAGCCGATTTATACCA